>LZPO01076167.1:7267-20515 GCA_001675575.1 Neotoma lepida
GAAACCAATCTGTATAGATGGGTAGTCATCTGTACCATTTTCGTTAGAATTGACTACTTCTAGGTCCACTCAGTGAAAAAGATAGGAAATATATGTACACAAACATACATCCATACCTAGCTCTATTCTAATTCACCTATGGTTTATGCTAGCTTCCCCTCTTTCCATTACGTGACAAACCTAGATCATATTATCTATAATATATTTAAATTTCCTGAGTTTCAGACTATAAATAGGCCTAAAACTGACAACAAATAATAATTACTTAATTAATAATAGTAATTAATTAATTAATTTTTTAGTAAGGTCCTAAAGAGAGTCTTGTGTTAGCTTGGAATGGTAGTTCACACCTATAATCCCACCACTCAGGATGCTGANGCAGCAAGAGCACAATGTCCAAAATAGCCTGGGGTAAATGGTGAAACCCTGTTATTTATACTTCTTTATAAATTTGTGTTTAGCCTTAAAAGAACATAGACAAACTGGTACATTCTAACATCACCAACCTCTGTACTATGTTTTTATTCATTTGAAACATCGAAGGCTTCAACAATTACTTCTGTTAATATTCCATTCAGTGTACCTCCTAAACACTTTTTACTTTTGAGCATAGGAAACNTTAACATGTTTCTAAATTCAGAGATTTATGAAAAGTCACACTGAAACTGTTTTGAGGCAGAATAGGAAAGCAGAAAATTAAGGGGACATGAGGGAAAAAAAAAAAAAAGACCTTCACTCCAGTATGTTTGTGGACTGCTGCCACCTTCAAGTAAAACAACCAGCACAAAAAAATAGAGACTGTCACAGCATGCACAAGACCTCTNACAAGCTCAAGCCAGACAAAATGCCAGCACTGGGGAGGGGAAATGAGCACAAAGTCTCATCCCTAAACAAGAAGTTGTTTGCAATGGATAGCTGCTAGAGCTTCTGGGAGAGGGAAAAATCAGCTCTTTTAATGGAGTGACATTGTGTATACCAACCACACTCAATAGCAGGCCCCAGGCTCAGAGTAGTAAGCCAACACAAATTGAATTCTAAGTTGGTGTTGGTGCTGCTGCTGCTGCTGGTGTGTGTGTGTGTGTGTGTGTGTGTGTGTGTGTGTGTGTGTGTATACATGTGCTCGTCCCTTATTTTTTCTAAAAGAGAAAGAACATGAAGTACTAATGAGTAAGAAGGTTGGGAGGGATCTGGAAGGAATTAAGGAAGAGGAAAGAATTTGAGTTTTANCCTAACAGCAGTAATCTCATGGGTGCACATCTGGAACTACTGTAAGAATTCATTTAAATTATGGATGCACATGTAGAACTACTCATGAACTCATTTAAGTTCCTTTACAATCCTTTGAGGNNTAACGTCAAAAGCCTCAAATACATACATGGCAATTAAGACACTTAAGAGTAACTTTCTCTTTAGAAGACCATATTCATGCTCTTATATACTTGTATACTTTTCCTAAATGCCTCTCTAACATCTATGCTTAGAGCAAAGCAAAATAAACTACTATAACACCTCTTAATCTATCTTGCACATCCTTCTCCAGGAGCTGGTCCGGTGAATACACCTAATCCTTCCCGTCCACAATGTCCCAGATCTTGGGTCCCACATCCAGTGCCCCAGTCTAATCTAGTCACCCTGACTNATGGGTAATGTTCGGTATGCTGTGAAAATGTGTTCTCTAGAACAGCACACAGGTAAAGCCACGGAACTCTTAGCGACATAGATTTATAAAAATGAGTTAATTTAAGATATAAGAGCTAGCTAGCGAGAAGCCTGCCACGGCCATAGTTTAAAAATAATATAAGCCTCTGTGTGTTTACTTAGGTCTAAGAGGCCAGGGGAGCCAGGCGGGACTGGACAAATTTTCACCTACAAATGGCGCTCAACGTGGGGCAAGTGTTTCCACCTGACTTGAGAAAACTTAATAAGAGATTCTAAAACGCAGCCCAAAATAGGTTCCTGCTTCATATTGCATGTGGGCCACGAGACACCTCAGCATTCAGGCTTGAACCCAGCTTTACAGATTCCTGCCCACGATACACATTGGCTTTTCCGGGCCTGACTGATTTGACTTTTTCTAGTTTAAAAAAAAAAAGAGGTTTTTGGGTTACACGCTGCTTTGATGGAGACATACACTGACTGCTTCTGAGAGTTGCTGGTACACGTGAACCAGAGCTGGAGATAAATTACCTCCGCCATGTTAAAAAGCTAAAGTGGGTAGAGTCAGCAGCCAGGGCTGCGGCTTCAATCTTAGCCCTGCAGTTTAGCAGTTTAAAATCTTATTGTCAAAAAAGGATTATAGATTCACAATAACACAGATTCAGATACAATAAGACTAAATGGTTTACAACATGTATAAAAATGTACATAGGCTTAAAAGAAAAAAAAAACATATATATATAGTTATATAAAAAATAGTTTTAAAAAATAAAGTCTTTAAAGAAACAGTAAAAGTAATATAATTAGCCACGTAACAATGGATATTACACAGAGAATCTGGATTGTGTTGTCTTTAGGATTTTTAACTGCAGAGAGACATTTGATTGTAAAAGCTCCTGAGATAAATCAATATGTATATTTTAAAGGTATCTGGATTTCAAAATTTATGTCTAAGGATACTTTACTTTGGAAAGAATGCTCTGCTTTTGTTTCCACAGGAAGCAAGAGGCTATGGATTTGTTCCAGGTAAAGATGGATCAGATTTGATCAAGCCAGACCTCCTGAACCTTAACAGACGGTACCTATCAACAAAGGTTATAACTGATCTTCCCAGGACTTGACTATTATCTCGAATTTTCTCAAGACCCCCATAAGAATACAGTGCCCCCCCATCAGCAGGAAGTAGCCTAAAAAACTACACCCACATTCCCAAAAAATGGACTATTGATGTTTGTCTTTGTTTAGATTGTTGGTTACATATTGTTATTGGTCATAGTCAATCTCTTTCTAAAAAAAGAAAGGGGGATATGATATAAAAATATAGGATATAGGTATGATAGGATAAAAGGGATTGTTGAACCTACTTTTAAAAAACTTGTTTAAAATGTTTTACATTGGTATAAATTTTAGTTTGTTGATACAAGTTTAAAGTTGATTTTGCTATACTATATATATATGCTTCTACTCTTGTTTAAGGTATTATGTTTAACTCATTTAAGTTGTAATGGATAATTAAAAAATACAGATTAATAATTAGTCTTCTATGATAGTCAAACTTATATTAGTTAAGTTTTCTCGGTATACATAGATATACTTCAATTAGGTAGGTAATCTTCAAACACTTCAAAGACCTACAAATATGACATTTAAAATGTTTTAAAAACTTTCTGGACATTGAGACACATCTGCTCCTGACAGAACTGATTTACTTCAAAGAAAAAGATGGGTGTCAAAGACACTCCATATGGAGTTTATCTTCTTGGCAAAAATAGCCATTTGGACAAAACACTGTTCTTGCCTGGACTACTTACAAAAATGTTATGTAAACTGAACATGCAGGACCCATAGGAAGGTGACCACTAAACTTGACAAGACAAGATGGTCCTTCAGGTTCCTGCTTCGCAAAGGAGACTGCAGACATTCTACAGGACACAGAAAAAAGTGACTGAGAGACTCTAGGCCTGTAGGGACCCAACATTACAAAAAAAACTTTGGGTGACTGTCCAGATAGCCAGCTATCTCTGTCATTCTAGATTTTTGAAAGTTGCTTTCAAAAATGCTCTTCCTGTTTACTTAGGTAGTATTATATCCTTCTGAGGTCACTGATGTAGTTAAAGACTAGATAGTTATAATTATAGTTATTATAATTAGTTATAATAAAATATANATTAGATATAAAACTTTAGACTCACAAATATTAGATAAAATATTTTCTTTAATTTTGCCAAATACAAATAGATATTGTAACTGTAATTCTTGNTAGATAACTNTTTTGTTTTATNTAATTNTACTATGTTGAAGTTAAAACCTTCCTTTTGAATAGAAAGAAAAGGGGAATTGATGGGAATGTCTTTCTAAAAATGTATTGCTCTAATTGGTTGATAAATAAAGCTGTTTGGTCAATGGTGAGGCAGAATAAGGTTAGGAGGGACATTCTAACTGGGGAGAGAGGAGAAGAAAGTAGAGCTGGGCAGATGGCCGTCTAGAGAACAGCATGTAACAGCACACAGGTAAAGCCACGGAACTCTTAGCGACATAGATTTATAAAAATGGGTTAATTTAAGATGTAAGAGCTAGCTAGCGAGAAGCCTGCCACGGCCATAGTTTAAAAATAATATAAGCCTCTGTGTATTTACTTAGGTCTAAGAGGCCAGGGGAGCCAGGCAGGACTGTACAAATTCTCACCTACACCCTGCCTGCACTGTAACTACCCCAAGTCTTCCACCAAGATCTACCCTGAGTGTGTCCCCGTACTCAGGCCCCTTTGATGTCACATTCCAAATTCCCCACTCAGCCAGAATCCTACACACCCTCTCCAAGGTCTAGCCAGGTTAAGTTCCACCNACTCCCTGCAATGCCCAGATTTACACCCCCAAACTCCAGGCTTGGACCAGGACTGGTTCCTGCAAATCAGCCTAGTCTCCTATGTCCACTTGACTACACTCACCTAAGCCATAGCCAACCTTTAGATTCAACCTGACCTACACATCCTCATTTCTATCTTAACCTCCTCTGTCCATATCAGACACAGAATAGTTGGACCATAACCTGTAAGCCACTCTAATAAATCTATCCCACTCTAATACAGAGATTCATTCTGTCAATGCTGTTTCTCTAGAGAATCTTGACTAATACAGTATCTGACCAAACAAACAAAAAAACCCAATACTAGGCATGAAAAGCCCTCGTTTGAGTTGTTGGTCAAGGTTGCCCATGACTCCTAAAGCATTTAGGCTTTTGCTACTGCCCTAGGTTGCCCCCCACCCCCCTATGAAGACACTATGAACTGGAGGCACATAACTCAAGGTCCATCTGACCTGGGATACTCCTGCCTGAGGACTAGCTTTCATGGTACCAGACAGTTCCATGCAAGTTCCCAACAGAGGGAAGCAACCAACAGTTCCACCAGCTATGACAACTATCAACTACAACAACCAAGAGGTGATGATAACCATAAAGGTGAAGCAGTGGCAAACATACCTTGGCAGTGACCAACAACTCTCTAATTGGACTTTTAAGACCCACTCAAGAAGGAAATCACATCTGATACTAGAAACCTAGCCAACTTCTCTGGGCTAGTGTAGTCATGAATCTTCAGATGAAACTACAACTGCCACTTTACTAAACCACTGTAATACCCAACTACATTCTAAAAAGCTGTCCTTATACCCACAAATAACATGTAGTTCTCACCTCTCCTCAAAGAAATTCATCCTTCCAACAAATGGAGACCACAACAAAAAACCACAACTGACCAAAATGCGAAGTGGTAGAGCACAGTCCCCTCTGATAACACATACAACAAACTAATGCACCTAAGGATCAAGGATCATTTTGAAAGTGGATGATGGTGATAATTAAGAGTCAGAGAAACAGGAATCTTGCTGTGTCGGAGGAGCTACACCCATGACATGGCTACTAAACACAAACTGAACAAGGATGACACCAAGAGACATGCTAATGTGGAAGGGGAAAGCACAGGAGGCATCAACACCACAGAAAGAATTACAGACAACTGAGGAATGGTAAGAGGGGAAAAACAGCCTTCCCCAGAGAAACTTACCCATACACACAAATTTACATGTAAATAAAGAAGAGACTGTGACTCTGAATGAGAGCCAGGGAGGTAGGGAGTAGATGAGAGGGTTGGGAGGAAGGAAATTATGTAATTACAATTAAAGCAAAACAAAACCCTCTTAATTCCAACTCTGCTTCAAACTGACTCATCCTGAAACATTTTTCTGAGGTGAAGTCAGGAATTCCAGCTTCACTTCAGGAGAGCTTTCTAAAAGCAACTCCTCAGGCTGCAGAGGATATTTGTCTGTGTCTTCTGTCCCACTGCTGGTGACACTTCTACATCATCACCCAGCAATTTATGTATTTAATTCACCAAGGTCAACGGCTTCTTGTCATTCCAGTATTTCTTTGTGTATACCAGCACACAGGCACGCACCCTTTTCTCCACTTTCCTATATAAAAGGTGGTATAGTANAATCCTTTGCACTGAGCTCATTTCATTTCACAATGTATTGGGGAAATCATATTACTTCAAGAAACCTCATTCTACTATGTACACACACACACACACACACAAGATTCATGTTATCTGTCAACTTGACCAGGCACAGAGTCCCCAGATAGTAGGTTACATGTTATGCTGGATACACATTTTCAATACACATTTAAATTTTCCTGAAGTTAACATATAAATTAGTAGGGTGAGTAAAGCAGGATGCCCTCCCTAATGTGGGTAGGTGGGGCCCTCCAAGTAATCAGACATGTCATTAAAGCTGCCCTGTGGAAGTCAAGGAAGTCTTCTTCAGGTTGGTGGAGCAATTTTCCCCTCCCTTCAGACTTGGAATGAGACTAGCTCTGTTGGCTCCCCTGCTTTCAGGTCTTTCAACTCAGACTGTAACTTGTGTAGTCAGTTCTCCTGGGTCTCCAGTTTGNCATCTATACATCCTAGGATCAGCTTCTATAACCATGCTAGTCAATCTCTTATAACAAACTTCCTTATATTCTATTAATGCATGTTCTCTGGAAGATACAGGCTAATATAGCAGAATACCCTACTTCACAAACAATATTGTGTGTGATTTGAGTAGCCATTCTCCTACATACAGAAATTCAACATATGAACTAGTCACAACAACAAAATATCAATTTTCCAACTTACTTCTGCAACAGACCATTTACTTCTGTGGTCTAGAAGATGAATAAGCAGAACCCATAATTCTTTAACACAGGAGCATGAGTAGTGATTAATCATTAATGCTTCTGAAGGCCTAACCTACAAAAAGAAAGAGATATTTACATGTTACATAGCGAATTGTTACAAAAGAGTTAAAATGTTTTCTCAATTTAAGAAAGTGTCATTTCACTAACTCTTTAAAAAAATTCCCTTTACAACCAAAGCACATGATAACCCTGATTTTCAGCTGAAAAACAAAAGAATTTTCAAGCATGGGTTGAGCAGTACACATTTAAGATTTTGTTAGAAATAAGCTCTGTNACGACTACTAAAATAAGCACANCAATGTAACAGCAACTAAAGAAAGTGAAAGAGACACTGGCAAAAGTATTTTCTAGTACAACAATCTTTACATAACACCTGCTTTGAGCATAGGGTTGAATGAACCTCAGTCAGTTCCATCTTTAAACTCACATACACAGAGAGAGAGAGAAGACAGACAGATTCCTGACAGAAATTTAGAAGTAAATTTCCATTTGTTATAAGACAATGTAAACATGCTTCAAGCTACAGATAGACAGGAATAAGGAGTTCTAGTACACAACTGTACACAGTAAGTATAGACAGAATAAAGTATTTTTGCCATAATGATAAAGATTTGATAAATATTTAACCTGATTTAANCATTATATAATGTATATGCTTATCAAAACATGATGTTACNTCACTAAAATGTCCTAACTTTACATTTTAATGTACCACTTTAAAANCTAACCTGTAAGATGAATTCCAGCCTACTGTAAACATTTATATCAAACACATATACATATGTATCAACACATTTATTTGTAAACATCTTATCAAATGTAAACATTTACATTCTCACCCCATTTAGCTCCTAAATAGTAACCAAATACAAAGCAAGAAACTTTAACATGGAAACCATTTCAAATCTTTATATATTACACTACATATTAAGGATTGTTGTCATTAAAACATTAATAATTCTTAAAAGCATTACCTTGTCATATCTGTTGAGTGACAGGCTTATTAAGTCACAAAAAAGATTTTCACAATGTTCTTCAAATAGGCTGACATTGGTTAAAATGTCACCTGCCTGACTGATAAACTGACGACCATAAACAACTTGTTCTGCAAAATAAAATAAATTCTGCTGTAAAACCTCAGATTTTATTAATTCTCACAAGAAAACAATTTTACCTCTTAAAATTTTTCTAAAGTAAAACACAATTTATGATTTTTTTTTTGTAAGTCAGTTAAGTTTAAAAAAACTTCTTATGGGGCCAGCCATTACCTAAGAAATTGTTTCCAATTCTATACTCAGTTTAATTAACTTCTCTTGTATTAATGAGGCCATCTTTGAAAAGCTTACTGCTCTATCATTTTAAAATAAAAGTCCTCATCTACAACTCTTAAGAACAAAGCAGCTAACATGCTCAACTATGTTCGTAGCAGCATTATTTGTAATAGCCAGAACCTGGAAACAACCTAGATGCCCCTCTACTGAAGAATGGATTAAGAAAATGTGTTACATGTACACAATGGAGTACTACTCAGCAGAGAAAAACAATGACCATGATATTTGCAGGCAAATGGATGGAACTAGAAAATATCATTCTGAGTGAGGTAACCCAGACTCAGAAGGACAAACATGGTATGTACTCACTAATAGGTAACCCAGACTCAGAAGGACAAACATGGTATGTACTCACTAATAGGTGGATACTAGATATAAACCAAAGGACAATCACTCTGCAACCCACAGATCCAGGGAGGCTACCTAGCAGGAAGGACCCTAGGATGACTGTGGCATAAAATAAGTTTGGGATTTGCACAATCACTGGGCATGCTTTAATGAAACATTTCACTATTAGGATAAGAATTTGTACTCTATTTATGTTCAAGCTATCTGTATATTATCTCTCCTGCAGTTGTACATCGAATGTTTTAATAAAAAAGAAAAGAACAAAGCAGCTAAAACATTAGTCTTTTAACAGATGCTAGTATGCTCACCACTTGTGATTGTTTTGTGGCAAAAAACAGAGCAAATCAAGGTAATAACCAAACAACCAAAACTTGTACCTACATCACAGTGTGTCCACTTGAATATTGTTCTAAGTATATGAAATACAGTCATTATAAATCTGTGAATGCCTTCTGTTTATCTATGTGTCTGTGTACATGCCTTTAATCCCAACACTCCAAAGATAGAGGCAGGTGGATTTCTTTCAGTTCCAGAATAGCAGGACAGCCTGGTCAACATACTGAGGTCTAGGTCAGCAGGGCTAAATAGTTAGTGAAACTCAGTCTCNCATCCCCTCAAAAAGACCAAACAAACAAAATACAACAACAAAAAATACATATGCAGCATTCAAAATATAAGATTACTAGCCATATATACGAACTCCTAAAAGTTAGAAAATTTGTAAGAGAAAATTAAAATTACATAAAGATATGGAAGTTAACTGATAACCAGAATACCTCTGAAGAAAAAAAGACATTGGGTATCACTTTCCATGTATCAGTAATACATAAGTCCATTACTGGCAAGAGTCTGAAGAAAAGGCATATAATCTAAAATTAACATCAAAACTTCAATATCCCTTTCTATGTCTAAGACAATATTTTATAGACTGTATGGACAGATTAAAGGTATATGCATATGTGTCTTATGGGAAACATTTATTTATATTAAAAAATCCAGAAACTATTGTTAAAAAGAGACATAACTAAATTAGTGTAGTGGAGCTGTAACACACANTCTCAGGAAAACTCAACCACACCACTTTTGCAAATAGATGTCTAAAAAGCTGCTAAATGGGAGCTGGGGAGGTATCTTAGCGGGTAGAATGCTGCTGNATCACTACAAAAGCCCTATTCTGATTCCCAGCACCCAAGCCAAAGCTAGGTATGGCAGCAAGGGCCTCTAATCCCGCACTAGGGAAGGAAGATCCTGAGGGCTTCTTGGTCAGTCACATGAGCCAAAATGGCAAGTCCATGTTCAGTTAGTAAGAGATCTTGTCTCAGTCAGGCAGTGGTTACCCCAGCTTTGAATCCCAGCACTCCATAGGCAGAGGCAGGTGGATCTCTGTGAGTTCAAGGCTAGCTGATGGGAATGTCTTTCTGAAAATGTGTTGCTCTGATTGGTTGATAAATAAAGCTGCTTGGCCAATGGTGAGGCAGAATAAGGTTAGGCGGGAGATTCGAACGAGAAACAGAAAGCAGTGTGAGGAGAGGCCATTTTGCCATCTAGAGAATAGCATGTAATGGCACACAGGTAAAGCCACGTGGGACACGTGGCGACATAGATTATAAAAAGGGGTTAATTTAAGATGTAGGAGCTAGCTAGCTAGCAACCTGCCACGGCCATGGTTTAAAAAATGATATGAGCCTCTGTGTGCTTANTGGGGTCAAAGCGGCTGTGGGAGCCGGGCCAGACTAGACAAACTTTCTACTACAGCTAGCCTGCTCTACAGAGTGAATTCCAGAACAGCCAGGGCTGTTACACAGAGAAACTGTCTCAAAAAAACCAAAAATGAGAGACGGTGTCTCAAAAAAATAAGGTGGAAATTTACATGCCACAATTGTGAACGACTGCTGACACATGTAAACACATATATGTAACACACACACACACACACACACACCCTGCTAAAAACGCGATGAAAAGTACAACCATACCATTTGCAGTTATCAACAGAAATGAATACATGTATACCAACAGATCAAAGACTGAAAAAGAAACTGACCAAGCTATTTCCACTTATCTGGGGTGGGTGGGGCATGAACAATGGACACTCTGGGTGAAATGGGGCAATAAACATTTCCTATCTGCTTTTTAAAAAAAATGACATTAAGTACTTATAATTTAATAGAACTGTTTATTTTCTTTTGAACAGGGTCTCTCTTCATAGCTCAGGCCAACCCAGAAGTCATCTACAATCCAGGCTGACCTCAAGATCCTTTTACCTCNGCCTCCTAAGAGCTGGGGTTATAGACTATATGCCAGCATAATCAGATGGTNAATTTTATTTAACAGCAATGNAAATTACAAGTTTTAAAAAGAATTAAGACATAAACCCATAAACTTACTCAATTTTTCGCCCAGTATGTGAAGTATTTCCAGCACCAGCCAATGGATATCCAAGTGGAGATGAAATAAATGCCATGATGGTGGGAAGAGCTGTGAATGACATTTTTCGTAGTAAAAATTCACACTTTACTAGGTATTTTGCACCACATCACAAAACTCCTCCACGCACACAGATAAAGAACCAAGTAACTACCAATTAACTATCCAAAGGCTCAGAAAAAATTTGTTGTGATTAGAGAATTCTTCCACTGGAGATCCTTAAAAGGATACATTTTTACTTGCTGGTTTAATAGACACACTATTGAGAGGGCTAAATTGACTGGGACAGTACAGACCCCTTTCAACCAACCACTGATTCTACTTAGCTGCAAGGCTATAAAAGAATCTTAAGAGAGTTTTTGCTTTAGAAATTAGCTAAGAAATATTCTTTAATGCAGTTGAGTGCATAGGAATTATAAAATATAAAAAAGAGAACTTCCTATTATCATGCCAACTATATGGTCATCCTCATTAAGAAATGGAAGTAGACAAAAGTGAATTTTCTCTCTTAATTCATGATTGAGCATTCAAACTCAANTCTACCAAANTCAAAAATTTTAGCTCTATGCTGGTACTGGCTTCCACTACTCAACACTGAGTATCATTGTAAAACATTATAGTGACATTAACAAGTTCTACTGAAATACACAGAATGATGAAGGGTTTTCCCTGTTAGATATACAAACACAAAAATACTAGACTAATAAATAACACAGTGGCACAGGGAGAGATAACAATCAGAAGGAACAGGGAAAAGATAAATATGACATTTCAAATCANTGAGGAAAATCTAATTCATTAGAAGTTAATACATCCATTTATAGAAACTAGTATCAGATTTCTGATCTCTCTACGTATTTTTAAATAATGTGTATGGATGTTTTGTATGCATGTATGTATATGCACCATACGCATGCCTAGTGACCGTGGAGATCAAAACAGTGCAATGAGATCGCCTAGAACTGGAGTTACAGATGCCTGTGAGCCATCATGTGGTTGCTGGGAATCAAACTCAGGCTTCTGGGAGAGCAGCCCAGGCTCTTAACTTCTGGTACCTCTTTAGCACCTCAACCNCTACATATAGTAAAAGAGATGAATTGTAGCCATAAATGTAAAAAGTATTTTTTAACAGCACAAATAATGTAACATTAAAAAAATCAAATATAAACACACACAATTAGATAAACAATATATAATAAGTAACATCTCTAATGCAAATTAAGATAGATGCTCAATTGGAAATAGTAGCTAAAATAACGCTTTTCATAATCAAGTAAGACTGATGTACTGTATATAGAAAATATATAAAAATCTTAAGTTTTTAAATGAATATTTTATTACAGAANAGTATTTCGGTATATATTTTATATTTTAATNTTTAGTCTTCTAGATTCGAAATAAGCTCTTTTTTCAAGTCACCCAAATCAAAATGTCCACAAAAACTCAGATGAAGACCCTTGTGCACAAAGGCTTCTTTCTGCTGACAGACAAGTTATGCATGTTTATTTTCTTATGCATTTGATGGATATCTAGAAAATACAACCACTCCAATTTACAGAAACCAGAAAGGGAAATTACCCTCCAAAAGTATCCATGTACCTTTATCGTGACAGAATTTAAAAAGCAACAATTGACTTGCTTTCGATAGATTAAACACATTAACCTATAAGTATTTTAGAACTTATTATTACATATTAATCTCTGATAAAATCAATTTTTGTTGTTCTTGTTAAAGTTCACTGAAATATAAACTCTGACAAGTATCATGTTACTAAAAATTTATTGATATTAGTAAAGCCAAATTTAACAGGAGGGATTAAAAGTCCAGAGAATCCCATAAATTACCATAATTTGTCATTTACATATACAGAATTTGCTATTATACTATTAAAAAAAAATCAAACTTCAAAGTGTTTATCACTAGTAGAAAAAAGAGGCATAGTTAAAAAACCAACCACATTCCAACAGTCTGAGAGATTGGAATACATAAATGTGGGTTTCAAAATGAAAAATTTTTTTTCCTTTGAAGTCTTAAGGATTGAACCCAACACTGTCCATGTGACAAAAAAATCTATCATTAAGCTGTGATATGATGTGAAAGTGTATAACTCCATATGATGATTTTCCATAAGATGATTTTTTTCTTAATAAGATAAGAGTAGAGTTGGTAGTGTGCTGTGTCAGCATACAGAAAAGACCCAGTCTCAATTTTCAGCACTCCATGAACTGGACATAATGGTTTGGGTAT
>LZPO01076167.1:48570-60827 GCA_001675575.1 Neotoma lepida
TAAGGAAATGGGTGGAGCTGAAAAATGACTTCATGATATAGATACAAAAGTGTCAAAGATAAAATGCAAAAATCCTCACATTTCAACACTCAGAACAAGACTATTTGATTGAGAGGCTGACTCAGTGACTTGTGACATCTCATACAAATGTTTAAAGCCTACCTCTTAATAACCCATTGTGCCTGACCCCAAATGGCTAGACACAAATGTGCTAAAATACATANTAATCAACTAGATAGAAGTTAGTCTGTCCTCTCAGATATGAATCTTGTACAAGTATCTCATGGGATAAGTCTAGATAACTACCTCCTCTTCTGCTATAAAAGACTTCTAGCCCCTTTTAGTCACATGATGCAATACATAGTACAGGAGCTCACTAACTGTGGTATTACCTCACCGTATTTAATTAATAACTGCCTAATACTGTGTTTTTCTTTTGTTGTTTTGTAAATTCATTTACAACTCACATGTAAATGGTTTGCCACATCTCTCACATACTGCATTTTACTCCTATGGTAAAAGGTTAAAAGAATGACTCTCAAGNACACAAGAAGTAATGACTTGTTTTTATGACTCCTGTAAACCCCAGGACTTACTCTTTAAGTGCTGTTTGGGCTCATTTCTGGAGAGCAAACCTACACTTCCCATATCCCACGGGCATGAGACAAAGTCTGTAAAACTTCCCATATAACAGTTTTTAAGAGAAAATAAACACAAATGTAGAGCTGGATAGAGAAATACTGTGTTCCTCTGGCCCACTATAGGAAAATCTCCACACACCAAACTAGAAATTCCATGAATGCTCTTTCACCAAGTGAGCTTTGAGCTACGATTTTGTTTTTGAATACTCTATTTCTGGGCTTTTTATCTTTTTGTCTGACTGATGTCTATAATGATCTCCTTGCCTTTCTAGGAGATGTTTCTATATATTTTCCTCTTCTTTGAGGCTCCTTCTGAGGGAACACTGACATTAGATGATACTCCAACCAGCAGACAAATAAGAAAAGAGGCCACAAACAAACAAGATGGATTACTTCTGGCTTTTCTTCATACAGTAGAAAGACTTGGTATACTTCTTTTTCCTGCAGTGNGCCCCCTTCCAACTGACCTGTTAAATATGTTATAGGCAGTCCCTAGACATGTGTTCTAAGTCAATCAGTCCATGCTTCTTTGTTTAAGCTGAGCAATCCAGAAAAAGGGGAAAGGGACCTATCCTAGANCCCCACCACTTAAAACTTCCAGTCCTCCAAAGGAAATGGTTTTTGACATCTGAATCCCCTCCCCATTTGTGTGATGTCTGTGTCTTTGTGTGCTCTCTGTTTGTGTGCTTCTGTATTTTTAATAAAACATTTGCTTCTGATTATGTCATGTCTAGGACCTCCACCTGGTCCTTGCCATATTTGTAAAGGAAATCATTGGAAGAATTCATGCCTCCAGGGACCAAATGGGTCCCTAGTCATCTTCCCTATATTGGCAAGACCAAGGGCCTCCTATACTGGATCCCATTATGCCCATCAATCTAGAAGAGCCCTGAGCAATTTTGATTGTAGATGACCATAAGGTGAAACTCATGATTGACATAGGGCAAGATTTTCAGCACTGTCCTCCTTGTCTGTTCCCAGATTGCAAAAACCATAACCATCTAGGACCTGTTGGCTCAGCTCCTAAGATGTTACTCCATACTCAACCACTATCTGTTCATGGGGAGAGCTATGCTTCTGTCATTCTTTTTTAATAGTTCTCCATATTCTAATCTCATTTCTTACCTGAGATCAAAGTCAAATTGCTTCTCCCTTCAAGGAAACACTACTGCTTTCCTCTAAAATACAGAGCAAGGTCAAGGTCTCAGTCTATGGACATATGGAAGCAAGACAGGGATGGCTAAAATGACCACTTCCATGGTCATACATCTTAAGGATCCTACTTCTCATATCAAAACTATATACCCTAAAGCCTTAAGACAGAGAAGATCTTTATAATTCAAGCACTAAAGAAGCAAGGATTATAGATTGAATGTTCTATGCCATACAATACTCTCATTCTTAGTGTTAACAAAGCCCTAACACATAGAGATTAGTCTAAGGCCTCTGTCTGATCAATAACCCACTCCATCCAGTAGTGCTGAATCCTTATACTCTCCCCATTCAGATTCTCTCTAATATGACTGCAGTGCCAAACCTTAAAGATGCATCCCATTCTACCTCAGCGGTAAGCTTCTACTTGCTTTTGAAACTCCCAACATGAGAGAAAGACAAATCACTTGAACTGTCCTCCAACAACGGTTTGAAACAATTCACACTTATTTGACATAGTTGTTATCCAATATTTGATGGAACAGACCCATCTGGAGAAGACTCTGATTCAATGTGCAGTAATCTCCTCCAATGTGGGCCAAAAGAAGACAGCATTTCCTGAGCAAAGAATCTCTCAGTTTCCTGCCTCATGTGTGTGAGATGAATTGCTAAACAGTCTTATTAATAAAAATCCCAGAGCCAGATATTGGGGTTAAAACTGAGAGATCAGAAAAGCAGAAAAAAAGCCAGCCATGTTCTTACCGCTTGGAGATCCTGGGCCAAAGAGAGCTACTTCCTGTATACCCATGCCTGTATGCCTTTCTGTGCTGCATCTCACTTCCTCTCTCTGCCCAGCTACATCACTTCCTATCTGTCTGTACAGACCTTCAGACCTCTATGGTTAGTGCTGGGATTAAAGNCAAGTGCCACCATGCCTGGTTCTGTTCCCAGTGTGGCCTTGAACTCACAGAAATCCAGACGGATATCTGTCTCCCAAGTGATAGGATTAAAGGTGTGTGCTACCATTGCCTGACCTCTATGTTTACTATAGTGGCTGGCTTTTTCCTCTGATTCTCAGATAAACTTTATTGGGGTACACAGATAAAATATCACCACATATGTGGGCTAAAANGTGTCTTGGGGAAAAGCTCACTATGTGCAAAACCAAAGTTACCTATAAGGGCCTTTTCTTGTCAAGAGACTAGAGCTTTGGGACCCACATGGATATGAACTATTTTGGCTTCCCTGCTCCCTGAAACCCTCAAACAGATATTGTCTAATTTGAACCTCTGATTATTCAAAGATACTGTACCTCTGTACCAGGCCTTTAAGGTAGAAAAGTCAGGCTTAGGAACTCACAAAGGTTGAATGGACCCTCAAGTCCAAAGGAATCTTNCAAAAACTTTAAAAGGTGTTTTGACTCCTGTCTAGGTCCTTGCCCATCAAGTCTAAGTTCTGTCTGTATGTGACTGAAAGACAGGATATTGCTCAGGAATAGTTATCTAGTTCATAAGTTATCCTCTACAACCTATGGGATATTATGATGGCTCATTTTATGTCAACTTGTCACAAGCTAGAGTCATTAGAGAGGAGGGAGCCTCAATTGAGAAAAATGTCTCCATAAGGCAAGCCTGTAGGGCATTTTCTTAATTAGTGATTCATGAGGAAGAACCCAGCCCATTGAGGGTGGTAACATCNTTGGACTGGTGGTCCTGGATTCTGCAAGGAAACAGACTTAGCAAGCCATGATGAGCAAGTAAGTAAGCAGCACCCCCTCCATGGCCTCATGGAGGCATGGCTGATATTCCTTCCTCCAAGTTCCTGCTCTTTTGGAGTTCCTGTCCTGACTTCCTTCAATGATGAACAATGATATGGAAATGTAAGTGAAATAAACCTTTTCCTTCCCAAGTTGCTTTTGGTCATGATGTTTTATCATAGCAATAGAAACCTTCATTACAAAAGAAACGCGAGCAAGGAATTAGAGCCACTAATGAAGAGATGGCCTGGATGCCTATGATCAGTTGATGCTGACAGAGTTCTAACCCCTGAGTCTCAAAAGTTTATCTTTGGGTATCCTCTCACTGTTCATACATCTCAGGACATAGAAGGAATTCTAAATTCTGAGGAAAATCTGTGGCTGACAGACACAAAGCTACTTATATGCCAGGCCCTCATGCTGGAGGAACTCAAGATTTCTCTCAAGACCTGTCAAAACCTGAACCTAGCTACTTATCTTCCAGTGGAGGAAGGAGAGGCTCCCCATTCCTCATGAAAGGCTATGTAGCCCATTTTGATCTCACAGATCAACTCCTTTGAAACCCAGATTTGGTCCTTTGGGAAATGGATATACAGGACAATATACATACAGACTTCAAATATGCCTTTCTTATCCTCCATGCTCTTATCTCATTCACCATATGAAGTGAAAGAGACCTCTGAATTGTAGCTGAGACACTCATAAAGCATTCCCACGAAATTATTAGGCTCTGGATATGGTCATTTTCTCAACTCATGTTGCTGTAGTCCACTGTTCTGGACACTAGAAAAGGGATTACTCAGTAGCAAAGAAAAACAAGACTCTGAACCTACACTAGCTGGCCTAAGGTGCACTGAGTGCACCACCCTCTGTGAGAAATCTGCTGCTTCCTGAGAAACCCAAATACTCTTCAGAGCCTTTGCCTCTCAAAGCTGGTGTTATCTGGACCTGCAGGATGGTGGACAACACCTGAAGAGCAATGTTATTACTAAAGGCCCTACAATGAAAAGAAAGTCTTAAAATTACTACATCAGATGCTATCACTTGGAACAGAGGACACACATACTATGTCTAAAAGCTTACTCACAGGACAAGGCTTAGAAGAAAAAGTTAAGTAATACAACCCCTTTAATAAACATTTCTGGTCCCCAAGGGACTAGAGGCAGGGCACGGCCCTGAGAAGACTGGAAGGTGGATTTCACTCATATGCCAGGTGAATCCAATTGCAAAAATCTCCCGGTCCTTGCAGACACCTTACAGGATAGGTAAAGGCTTTACCATGTAAAAGAGAAAGCTACTCTCCCAAGTAGTTCCTCAATTTGGGCTACACAAACTCTCCAGAGTGACATTGGGCCTATTTTCAAAACAGAAATCTCTGAGGATTTGAATAAAGCATTGCGAAATCAGTATCATCTAATTGCACCTAGAGGTCCCAGTCTTCATCCGGCATTGCGGAAGCCTATGATCTGATAGAAACCTAAAGAAACTAATTCTAGAAACCCAATTTTCATGGGTTAAACTAATGCCCTTGACCCTGCTCAGNCNTAGAAATACACCTCATCTGCAAGGTCTTATGCCTTCTGAAGTCCTATATGGCAGGCTTTTCCTCACCAATGACCTGAAACAGCCATATTGGTGAGTCAAGTCATCCAATTGGCAAAATTCCCACAGACTTCATCAGATCTATAGGTAGGACTTCTCAGGGAGGAACAAAAGGGACCTCCTTTTTTCTGTCTTGGGGACAAAGCCTTTCACTTATGGGAGGGCCTACTACCCCATTATTCTATCTTCCCTCATGTTAGATCAAATACTAAGATTAGACACATGGATTCATAGTTGTGTCAATGTCTGTACAGCTACTGCTCCTATAAAATTATAATGGGCTCTCCCAAAACTACAGACCCCAACTTTACCTGGGAGCCACTAGAGGACTGAGCTGCTTTTCAAGCACCAGCATCCTCTGGACTCTGACAAATTCAAGTCCACTCTATTGAGCCCTCCTGTTGAGACACTATTTCTCTGCCAGTTACTGCCCATTAGTTATCGTGTGTGGTACAACATATTCTCTGTTGTCATTTCTTTCAGAGCATTCTGATAGGACCCTCTTTAACTCAGTTCTCCCACCCCACAAGGAACAGGCTTATGAACATGCTGTTCATAGTAAGTTCACTGATTTGGTGCTGGGGGACATGTATTCCAATACCAATACCTTGTGAGGGACACATGCAGCTTTAATACTTCACTCATTCTTTCTGGGGGGGATGGTTGGGGCTTATTCTGAAATGTAAACNGTTCATAAGTTATCCTCTACAACCTATGGGATATTATGATGGCTCATTTTATGTCAACTTGTCACAAGCTAGAGTCATTAGAGAGGAGGGAGCCTCAATTGAGAAAAATGTCTCCATAAGGCAAGCCTGTAGGGCATTTTCTTAATTAGTGATTCATGAGGAAGAACCCAGCCCATTGAGGGTGGTAACATCNTTGGACTGGTGGTCCTGGATTCTGCAAGGAAACAGACTTAGCAAGCCATGATGAGCAAGTAAGTAAGCAGCACCCCCTCCATGGCCTCATGGAGGCATGGCTGATATTCCTTCCTCCAAGTTCCTGCTCTTTTGGAGTTCCTGTCCTGACTTCCTTCAATGATGAACAATGATATGGAAATGTAAGTGAAATAAACCTTTTCCTTCCCAAGTTGCTTTTGGTCATGATGTTTTATCATAGCAATAGAAACCTTCATTACAAAAGAAACGCGAGCAAGGAATTAGAGCCACTAATGAAGAGATGGCCTGGATGCCTATGATCAGTTGATGCTGACAGAGTTCTAACCCCTGAGTCTCAAAAGTTTATCTTTGGGTATCCTCTCACTGTTCATACATCTCAGGACATAGAAGGAATTCTAAATTCTGAGGAAAATCTGTGGCTGACAGACACAAAGCTACTTATATGCCAGGCCCTCATGCTGGAGGAACTCAAGATTTCTCTCAAGACCTGTCAAAACCTGAACCTAGCTACTTATCTTCCAGTGGAGGAAGGAGAGGCTCCCCATTCCTCATGAAAGGCTATGTAGCCCATTTTGATCTCACAGATCAACTCCTTTGAAACCCAGATTTGGTCCTTTGGGAAATGGATATACAGGACAATATACATACAGACTTCAAATATGCCTTTCTTATCCTCCATGCTCTTATCTCATTCACCATATGAAGTGAAAGAGACCTCTGAATTGTAGCTGAGACACTCATAAAGCATTCCCACGAAATTATTAGGCTCTGGATATGGTCATTTTCTCAACTCATGTTGCTGTAGTCCACTGTTCTGGACACTAGAAAAGGGATTACTCAGTAGCAAAGAAAAACAAGACTCTGAACCTACACTAGCTGGCCTAAGGTGCACTGAGTGCACCACCCTCTGTGAGAAATCTGCTGCTTCCTGAGAAACCCAAATACTCTTCAGAGCCTTTGCCTCTCAAAGCTGGTGTTATCTGGACCTGCAGGATGGTGGACAACACCTGAAGAGCAATGTTATTACTAAAGGCCCTACAATGAAAAGAAAGTCTTAAAATTACTACATCAGATGCTATCACTTGGAACAGAGGACACACATACTATGTCTAAAAGCTTACTCACAGGACAAGGCTTAGAAGAAAAAGTTAAGTAATACAACCCCTTTAATAAACATTTCTGGTCCCCAAGGGACTAGAGGCAGGGCACGGCCCTGAGAAGACTGGAAGGTGGATTTCACTCATATGCCAGGTGAATCCAATTGCAAAAATCTCCCGGTCCTTGCAGACACCTTACAGGATAGGTAAAGGCTTTACCATGTAAAAGAGAAAGCTACTCTCCCAAGTAGTTCCTCAATTTGGGCTACACAAACTCTCCAGAGTGACATTGGGCCTATTTTCAAAACAGAAATCTCTGAGGATTTGAATAAAGCATTGCGAAATCAGTATCATCTAATTGCACCTAGAGGTCCCAGTCTTCATCCGGCATTGCGGAAGCCTATGATCTGATAGAAACCTAAAGAAACTAATTCTAGAAACCCAATTTTCATGGGTTAAACTAATGCCCTTGACCCTGCTCAGNCNTAGAAATACACCTCATCTGCAAGGTCTTATGCCTTCTGAAGTCCTATATGGCAGGCTTTTCCTCACCAATGACCTGAAACAGCCATATTGGTGAGTCAAGTCATCCAATTGGCAAAATTCCCACAGACTTCATCAGATCTATAGGTAGGACTTCTCAGGGAGGAACAAAAGGGACCTCCTTTTTTCTGTCTTGGGGACAAAGCCTTTCACTTATGGGAGGGCCTACTACCCCATTATTCTATCTTCCCTCATGTTAGATCAAATACTAAGATTAGACACATGGATTCATAGTTGTGTCAATGTCTGTACAGCTACTGCTCCTATAAAATTATAATGGGCTCTCCCAAAACTACAGACCCCAACTTTACCTGGGAGCCACTAGAGGACTGAGCTGCTTTTCAAGCACCAGCATCCTCTGGACTCTGACAAATTCAAGTCCACTCTATTGAGCCCTCCTGTTGAGACACTATTTCTCTGCCAGTTACTGCCCATTAGTTATCGTGTGTGGTACAACATATTCTCTGTTGTCATTTCTTTCAGAGCATTCTGATAGGACCCTCTTTAACTCAGTTCTCCCACCCCACAAGGAACAGGCTTATGAACATGCTGTTCATAGTAAGTTCACTGATTTGGTGCTGGGGGACATGTATTCCAATACCAATACCTTGTGAGGGACACATGCAGCTTTAATACTTCACTCATTCTTTCTGGGGGGGATGGTTGGGGCTTATTCTGAAATGTAAACNGGGAGCTCTAGACTTTTACAAAGGAGAATCCTTCTCTGGAATACTCTCCTATCTCGACCCAGACCCCAACAAGATCTGTCTGTTCAATCTCTTTCAGGCTGATACCTGTTTTAAGGACCAAAGATGCCGGGCCTTTGTCTGTGTTACTGTGAATATGATGTGCTCCTGGCTAGAACTAGATAACTGACTAAAAGATCTATGCCCAGTCAGGAATATCTATTTGTAAAGTCTGTGAGCCTGATCAGAGGTATAATGTGCATTGCAACATAAAACACTGTCCCAAGAGCTCTCTGCCCTGCACGTGTGGAATACTCATGGATTCCCCTGACAATCCAGNCTCTAGAGTGACTTGGTGGATTCATAGGCCTCACAAGACTAACTTAACCTTGTAGGTGTGTCTACTTGGGCCCAGAGGCTCTATAGAAGCAGCTTTGCCTTGTGTGCCAGACAAATTTGGGGACCCCTATGGCACACACAAACTTTTGCTTACCTGGGACATGTTCCTCCTACTCTTAGCCTTCAATGGGGTATTTCAAAATTCTGGATGCATCACTTCAAACCCAAAGAATGCCACTTTTATGATGATGAAGGTGGATCTTCCTACCACAAAAGATCCAGATGAAGTGGGTCTTCCTACTTCGAATGACTTATTTGACTTATTTAAGAAAAAAAAAAAAAATCCCTCACAGGTGTGTCTAGCCCCTTGAGTTTTAGTTAATCCCAGATGTTGCTAAGTTGACTCCCAAGAGTAGCCATCACACACACCTTAACTTTCTGATTTGTCCTTTTCTCTGAATCATTCTCACCTTGGATTCTAGGAACAATGGGTCTGATCTATAACTGACTTTTGACGAGTCAGAACTATACTCAGGCAATAACAATATTTTTTATAGCCAGCAATGCTCCTTATGGCTGATCCTGAGATACTGATCAACACGGCCACCATTTGACTGAGATTTCCTCTGTCTACTTCTTGACCTTCCCCAACTTTTAATACTTCTCTTATAGGATCCTAATGATATGAAGAAGCATAACATGTTATGTGAGATTTAGTAATCAAGATTGGAATAAAAGAATCTGCTTTTGTCAATGGTCAGCTATCGGGAAATTAGGACTGCTTTTTAAATTGCAGACTGAAAAATTAATGTAGCTTGTGAATATTTTTGTCATTTAATACATTCTGACAGTATAGAAAGTCACAAATGTGTTTTTCTATGTTTCTGGCATAGTATATGTTCCATTTGAATTTGTGTTGCTGCCTTACAATAAGCAACATAGGAGTGAAAGGGTTTATTTCAGCTCACAATTTTAGGTTATAGATCATCACTGTAGAGAAGTGTCTTAGTCACTGTTCTATTACTTGGAAGAGACCACGGACCAAGGCANCTCTTACAAATGAAAGCATTTAATTGGGGGGGGTTGCTTACACTTTCATAGGGTTAGTTCATGATTGTCCCGGCTGGAAGCAAACAGGCAATAGTGTTGGAGCAGTAGCTGAGAGCTTTACATCCTAATCCGTGAGCAGGAGAAGAGAGACAAAGATTAAGACTGGCATGGGTTTTTGAAACCTATAAGTCAACCCCCAGTGACACACCTCCTTCACCACATCTCCTAATCCTTCTCATACAGTCCCACTAAATTGGGATCAAGCATTTAAATGTATGAGCCTATTAGGGTCATTTTCATTCAAACTACCACAGGAAGTCAAGGTGATAGAAACTTGAAACAGCTTTTAGTTCCTCTATTATGTATAGGACATCAGCCATCAGTTCCTTGCCTAAGTGACTCAGTTTTCTNAATAGAAGTTTGGTTCATTTTGACTCTAATAGTGAAAACAAAACAAAACAAAAAGGACTACATACTCTTTATGCAAATAATCAAATACATTCTGCCCAAACCATGAGTCAGAGAGTGATAAATTACTTATGCAAATAAAGCATTACCACTTATATTATATAGTATAGTATAGTATAATATAGTATAGTGTATTATAGTATTATCACTTATTATAGTAAATCAGGAACAATGTGGATACATAGGCTTATGAAAGCTATATTGACAATAAAAGCAGGTCTATAAATTCATTGTACACCTCAGCCCAAGAGATAAAGTGTTAATTCCACTTGTTGAGAATAAGACCACTATTACAATTTAAAGCCAAATTTGAAGCAAGCTCTAATTAAGTATTGGCCAGGTGGATGGGCTCTAGCTAGGTCCATTTCTGGGTTTCCAGATGGCCCCAAGGCATGGTTTGCAGCAGCTTAAGAATTTCCCATCAGGCCCAATCATGTACCTGACAAATTTCCTGCCTGTGAACCTCCCTCACACATGTGATCAAAGACATCCGGTGCAGATGGGTCAAACAAACTTGTTTAGGGGAGTGAAAACCTGTGGCTTGTTATCTCCCATAAACAATAGCCTCCAGCATTTCAGGAACTATGTATCCTTGGGCANGGGGCTTGCAGGTCAGAGGCAATTTTGTTTTGCGGATCTCTTAGGCACAGTAATTAAAATTTAAAATGTAACTTTGACTCTTACAAAAGTCATAGAAAAGTTATATAAAAGGAGAAACACCGAATGCCAGGGCAGGACAGCATTCACCAATCTGTCGCCACCTGGTGTGTGAATCAACCAGAACGTCTATGACAAGGAAGTGCTGACTCGGCATGATCTCTCTGATCTGCCTATTGATGAGACCCATTTGCTTTGCCAAGCCTTTGCACCTAACTCTGCAACTGGAACCTTCTCCATGGCCTGGTTTATTATGTTAATCTATTAGCTGACTATCTTCAAGCACTCCTTTGCATTTGAATTAGCTTTCTGTTCTTGTCTTCAATAAAGCCTTTTAAAACTGTATAGCTGCATTATTCTTTCTTAGTAACTTTAAACTCCACATCATCTCGTGAAGTATAATGTTGATCTGAGAGTTAGTCCTCGTATTTAAGATTAGGACAAAAGAACTTGGTAATAGATATCAAGTTGAAATCAGAAGTCTTTGATGAATTAAAGCCAATGAAAATGATTTGACTTATGAATTTATTGCTATTCAATGAATTCTAACATTGTGGAGGGATCCAAACATGTTCGTGTTTCTGACATAACTTGCTTATGACATATGATCTATTTTCTTTCTTTCTTTAAAGTGTTTGCACAAACTGTGACTTTTTCTGGATTTTCAAGTCTTGGCTCCCTTTCATTCTTGAGATCTTGGCTAAACTTGTCTCCAGACTTTTGTGTACCCTTCCTTTTAACATAACTTTGCATAATAATTTGAGTAGAGCAAAGCTCAAAGCTGCAAGTGGCAAAAAAAAAAAAATTAAAAAACAACTCAGTATAACTGTTGCTTAACAAGTAAAAAAAAAAATGTTTCTCTCTCACATACGATGTGTATTGGGTCTAGATCTGATGGTGTTGCCTGTTAAGAACAATACTATATCTGGCCTGGGCTCAATATGTTACACATGTTACAAGTAAGGGAAGTCAGGAAAGCTGATCTTTATTCAGGGTGACCCCAAGCAAACCTAACCGAAATTAGAGAACAGGTTAAAATGGACTTCAGAAACAACTGGTGGAGTTACTCCCCCTCCCACTGGAGTGTGGATCTGGCCTGTCCTTATCTTTCCCTTCCTTGTGATCTCTGTCTATGGAATGGAAGTGAGATACATAGAATGCACTGTTGGAAATAGACAGAATTTATTCCAGTGTAAAGGGAAGGACTTTCAAGGAGTCNCACATGTCTAAAGAGAAGATTGGACAATATCCAGAGACCATACACAGTTTGAGCAGGCTTTATACGACTCTGAAGCCTCTGGAACTTTTCTGTCCAGGTGATTCACAGACCTATTGGGATGGATCCTTTACAGGAAGACACAATG
>LZPO01076167.1:78609-96087 GCA_001675575.1 Neotoma lepida
AATTTTTGAGGTTATAATTTAATTACAATGTGTCTCCCTTTCCTTTCCTCCCTCCATATGCCTGTCCTACTCACCTTCAAATTTATAGCCCCTTCTTTCCTTAATTGTTGTTATATGCATTATGTATAGAACATATTTTCTTTATCCATCCTTTTGTTGACAGACACTTAAATTGGTTCTATACTTAGCTATTGTGAGTACTGCTTAATTAAACATTGGTATGCAAGCATCTCTGTGATAGGCTATGTTAGAGTCCTTCTGATAAATACCCAAGAATGCTATAGATGGCTCATATTTTAGGATTTTGAGGAACCTTTCTATTAATTTACATAGTGGCTAGATTATTTCACATTTCTTCTGGCAGTGTACTAATGTTACCTTTTTTCCCCCTTCCTTGTCCATATTTGTTGTTATTTGCTTTGTTTTAGTGACTACCATTCGGTCTGGGACAAGATTTGGAATCTTTATTTATTTTTAGTATTCATTTCTCTACTTAATGGGTTGTCATGTTGAACATTTTTCATATTTATTAGCCATTTGTACTTTGTCTTTTGCAAACTGTTTGATCATTTTTTATTAGCCCATTTTGAATAAACTTTCTATTTTTTAAAAGAATGTTTCACTTTTGAGTTTGTTGTTCTAATAACTTAATATGTGTCTCACATCAATGACTTGGGGAGCACAGGAACATTTGGTAAATGGAGTAAGTCAATACTAGGGGTGAATAAGTAGTGGAAACTGACATTGGCCAGAACACCAGTTATTTTACCATACAGAGATTTACTTGCTATTAAGGCTGATGCCCATGGAGTGTACAACCACGAGTCCCAATTCTAGTGTTTTAGGGAATGGAGTTCTGTTCTTAGGCAAACTACCATTAACATCACTGAGGTTTTAAAAACAGTAAGTAGGGACCTATCTATACATGTATCCTCATAGCATAGATAATTATAGTAAGATATAGAGACAGCACATTTCTGGAAGGCAGACTCATAATTTTAGTTTGCGTCTGGGAATACACAAATCTAAGTTCTAGCCTCATTAGTAATGACAAATAAGAGAGAAAAATTATTGGATTCCAAGAAAGTAGACTAAAGTATAAAAGTGGACTTTAATATAAAGTGGAAACAATTACAAAAAAGCCTAGAATACAGTGAGGCTGAGGAGCAGTCTAGAGCTTATATATAAAGGCATTATGGAAGATGCAGGCTTTGACTGATAGGACAAATTTCAGACCTTAGGGACCATGGCTATGATATCTAATCAATTTCATTCTCATTGGCTTAGGCAGGGCAGGTGCACTGAGTGTTGTTCCTAAGGACGTGTAGTTGGCATTGCTCACACCATGAAAGGAACAGGAAGAACGCAACTGGATTTTGATAGAGTGGCTTGGACAAGATTATACGGTCAGCAGATGGGGCTCTTTGGCTTTCTCTTAGGATTCTAGCTTAGTGCCATGAACAAAACTTCTTTCCATTCTTATTTCTCTAATGATTACAAAGTGACTAACAAACCTAGGAGTCTGAACATAGGTAAAATCAAGTTACAATCAAGAACAGCAAATCTTATCCATTGCAAACAAGTATTGGAATAAAACAAAAGTCTATCTTCTTGTTGCACTGACCTTCCATGGCCATACTATTTTAAATTTCACATTTATTTATTGCTTGTATATGTGTGTACATGCATGTACACATGTTGTGGCATGTGTATGGTAGTTAAAGGACAATTTGTGAGAGTTGGTTTTCTCTCCTTCACCATGTAATGTCTTCAAAACTTACTAGTGCTAAATATTTTCCTAATGTGTTTACTTAACTTTGATATATACAGCTTATGTTTTATACATAGTATTTGATAGCAGTCATATGAATTATGCTATCTTGGTCTTTATAGGTCTCAAGATACCTATCATTTAAAAAACAGATTGCAGACCAAAGGATTTGTAGCTGCATTGGTGTTTGTTTTTCTCCTCTGGTAGCATGCAGAGAGCCTTCTGGTACCATGAGCACTAGTCAGTGTGGGTGAAGTCTATGGGTAGGTACAGCTTGACTTCTTCAAAATCAGTGAGTTGTGCAGATGTTGTCTTCAGCAATACGGCTTTACTGTCGTTTTTTGGAGTGCAACCAATAGGCTTGTCAATAGCCTGGGTTGTTTTGGAGTTTCATACGTACCCCTTTGGCAAAAAACTCAATTAGACGTAACCCATTCTGGGTACTGGAAGCTTCATTTGGTAACAGGGTGNCCAGCTGGGGATCCATCTCCCCCATTATTTGGAGATTTCATTTAGATTGCCTTTACACATGTGTATATTTAGGAAGCTTCTACTGTATTAGGTTTCCATACGAGCCCTCAAATGGCCCTTAGTTTTAGCTGCCCTTCCTGTATTCCCTCTCTTTCCCCCCTCTTTCCTCTCCCTCCCCATTGGATACTTTATGGTACTCTCTTATTGTTTGTGAACCAGTAGCAATTAATATTGCTACATGTAATCAGAATATTCAGGAGCAGAAACTTANGATCAATTCATCCTGACAGTCTCAGAATTTTAATTTTGCAATATTGCATAAGATAAATAACTAAGTATATCTCCCTTAATCTCTTTTTTTTCTGTGTCTTAAGAAGTTGCTTTTATATGGAAAAAACATATTTTTCTTGACCCAATAACATGTTTGGGAATCCATGCTTTGCCCTTTCNATAGATGAAGACTCAGAGGTTATGAGAGGTCAGTTATAGCCAAAACTCATTCAACACATCCTTTATACTTCATTCCACTTATTTTTATGTTCTTGTTGAGGGAAAGTGAATAAAAGTAATACGAGAATGACAGTATGCAACCATATCACACTGTAGAGACTTTTCTCCACTTCCTAGCCCATTGTGTGTAATGTTTTTAAAAGTGTTTTCTGGAGTGTGGCAGGGACTAACATGGTAATAAAAGAAATATTTGGTAAAAACTGGTTATGTGGAAGGCGTTGTGCTAACTACCTCATATGCATCATCTCTCTTCATTCTCACAGCAATCAAATGAGTATCTTCATTTTTAGTTGCAAAAATGAGATTTAGGGAGTGCACATAGCATGCCCAGAAAACTGCCCAGTGTCAGTTTAAACCACCTTGCACTGTGGAAGGTCTTTGTTTCCCTAAAATGTTTCTTTAGGGAGGCAGAGGCAGACAGATCTCTAAGTTTGAGGCCAGCCTGGTCTAAAGATCTAGTTCCAGGACAGCCAGGGATACACAGATAAATAATGTCTTGAAAAACCAAAACCAAAACAAACAAACAAACAAAAAAATTAAAAAAATTTGAGTTGTTTACTGGGTAAAGCTCTGAAACTTAATATTATAAATGAATATCTAAGTCAATAATCACTTGTCAACTTTTTAAACATAAAATTTGATCTTAGAAGGCTCATTGGTTTAAGAACACTTCATGCAATTTCTATTGTTAATTCATACAATTGCGAGATAAAGTCAGAAGGAGTCTTTGTTTTTGTTTCTCTGTACCTTTAAATTTAATAGTGCTAGCTTGACTGCCACTAGATGAAATTAGCAAGTCGGTGACTCTTCTGCTTTGTTGACAAGTGCCCTAACAGTATCTGTCATTTACAGAGACTCTAAGTTCAAGACTGACACATGTTCAGTTCTATGCATTGGCAAACACCGTTCTTCACTCAAAATTCAAATCTCTTCCTTATCCCAGCTGCAGCTTTTTGCATTCTGGAGTCCAATTAGGGAGGGTGGGCCTTGCTTTGCACTCTGTTCAGTCATCCTTAAAATGGGGTCCTGTAGATTAGCAGGAACAGTGAGGAAGTTGTTAGGAATATGAATTTTTGGGCCCCACTCGGTGTTAGTGAGACACTAACTGAAGGGCAGCAGTCTATACTTACAGGTGCTCCTGGGGCTGACATACACTGAAGTTTGAAAACTACTGACCTATATGGTAACCTATGCTCTAGTTCTCACAGGAACCTTGGCTTCTGTGATTAAGACAATGAACACAGGGAGAGAAAGCGGGCCAGAAAGGCTATTCTCTCTCTGGCATTGTTATCAGCTGGTGTCTAGCTTTAGCATGAATCATTTAAAGACGATGCTTCCTCTTGGGGCTATGGTTTTAGAAACCTCATCTTCCTTTCTTTCTCCCCACCCTCATCATGTGACAGAGTCTCTCTGTGGGGTTCCTATTGCCCCTACAGAACCCAATCAGGATGCCTTTGGGAGTGCTTTTGATATGATTTACAGGGCACAAAATTATAGACAAACAAACAAACAAATAAATAACAGTCTTTTATTAGCAAGGCTATCTTTTTTTCTCACTGGCTTCTTTCTATTTTTCAAGTGTAAAAGATCTATCGCTTGATCTAGTGTACCTGAGATACCCCAAAGAAGGACTCAAGATGGATGGAGGAAGCAAAGAATAGACACAGCTTAGGTTAGAACTGCCAACTATCCACTAAATGCTCTGAAATACTGCTTTACGTTGTCTCACTTCTCTTGCTACAGACAGACTTTGTTCACATTCATGTAGGTGCAAACTGATGATGCCTCAGCATGGGTCAGTACTTCTTGTGGAATTTCTGCCTTAGAGTTCCTTAGGGCTGATGGTGGGCTTTTATGAATAATGCAAAAAAACCCATTTGTTATGTAAATGAGATAATGCTTGGCTAATAAGGAACAAAACTGACAAATAGATAATATTTCTTCTTTTTAATGCAAGATGAACAGATTTTTTTAATTTTTAAATTTTAATTTTATGTATATGAGTTTTTTGCCTGAATGTTTTACCATGTGCATGCCTTGTTCCCACTAAAGGCAGAAGGGGGGCACCAGATCCCCAGAAGCTGGAATTACAGACAGTTGTCAGCTGTCATGTGGGTGCTTGGGATTGAACCCAGGTCCTCTAGAAAAGTAGCCAGTGCTCCTGACTGCTGAGGCGTCTCTCTATCCTTGATGTCAGTCTTTTTCATTTTCTATCTTCAGACTTTAGTACAAATTCAAGAAAGTTATATGATAAATGTATGTGAAATTAGAGAAATATGCAAAAGAGCACATCTGAGTTCTGTTATTCTCAGATGAATCACAATGCCAAGAATGAAATTACCCCTAAGTGATTCATTAATCTGATTGGTAAGAGCCAAAATATTACAACTGCCCACTCTCTGAAGGCAAAGGAACAGAGCTAAAAGCTTTGAGAAATACTGAGGATTTCAAGGACTATTTTATCATAGGGATTCGCCCTCCCTCCCTCCCTTTGGTTCTGTCTCTCTATCTCTCTCTGTCGCGTCTTTTCATCTCAGGAACCTATCAAAAATCTTGTCATTTACCTGGGCTCACCTAGCTTTGTGCTGCAGAGAAGTGACTGTGTGGATGCGTTGGGTTCTCCTCTCTCTCATCCTTTTGCTCCTCCCAATCCTCCCTCTCTTCCTTCTCAGCCTCTGCTAAGTTAGAACCCACATTCATAACGCAACAACATAAAACAGAGAGGGAAGATCAAAGCAATCAGCATTTTTCACGACATCATACATTTTTAAAAGCTCAAGCAAATTTTTTAACATAACAAATGAAAGATGGGTACTTTTATCTATTTATTTTTTTGCTCTTTCTAAGACAAGCAAGATAACTATCTGACCTAACTGTGCCACCCTGGGAAGAATCTCAGACTCTCCTATAGTTGTAATAACAAGTTTGTCTTAAAAGATAATCGTAGCCGGGCGATGGTGGCGCACGCCTTTAATCCCAGCACTTGGGAGGCAGAGGCAGGCGGATCTCGTGAGTTCGAGGCCAGCCTGGGCTACCAAGTGAGTTCCAGGAAAGGCGCAAAGCTACACAGAGAAACCCTGTCTCGAAAAACCAAAAAAAAAAAAAAAAAAAAAGATAATTGTGTGTTGACTGTTACCAAAATTGCTAAGGCATGCACAAATATATGCTAACAGTGGAAAACGTGGAAGAAATCAGTAAGTTTCTGGGCATATAAGATCTAGCAAAACTGAACCATGTAGACAACAAAAGCTTGAGTGGACTAATAAAGGTTATAATATTGAATCAGCAGTAAAATTTCTGCCAACGAAAGAAGCCAGGGACTTGACGGCTTCACTATTTAATTTTACCAAACTTTTGTCTGTGTATNTGTTAGCGTGTGTGTGTATGTGTGTATGTGTGTGTGTATGTGTACATGTGTGCACGCATATGTGCATGTGGAAGCCAGAGGGCAATATTGAATGCCTTCTTCTTTTACCCCTCATCCTATTTTTTGAGACAGGGTCTGTCATTGAACTTGGAACTCACTGACTTGGCAAGACCGGCTAGTCAAGCCACCCAGGAGTCCTCCTGTTTTTGCCTCCCCACTTTTAGGATTATAGTGGCTTACATGGCCACGTCTTGTTTTTGTTTTTCCTCAGTGCTGGGCATCAGGTCTTCATGCTTATGCAGAAAGCACTTTACTAACCTAGCTGGCTCCCTAATACTTTACCAAACTTTTAAGGTAATGCTACTTCTTCTCAAGCTATTTCTAAGATATTGAAGGGAAAGTCATCTTTCTAGATTAATTCTAGAGGAAAGTGTTACCTTGGTACCAAATCCAGAAAAGGATACAAGAACAGCAGCAGCAGCAACAACAAAAGCGAAGGGCAAGTGAGTAAAATGGCAAAAGGTGCTTGTCACGAAGCCTGACTACTTGAGTTGTAATCTCAAGTCTCTTTGGAAGAAGGAGAGAACCAACTTCTGCAAGTTGTACTTTGATCTCTACATCTGTGTTAGAAAAAGTGTGCATATACATATACGCACTAACTATAAAATAATTTACAAATTTAAATAAAATATATTACATCCTTTCATCCCTTCCCTCCTTCCAATGCCTCCAATGTGCTCCCTTCCTCCATTTCAGTTTTGTGGCCTTTTTCTTTGATTATTATTGATATGTATATAAAACATATATGTGTGTGCATGTTATATGCATGAATCTGTAAGTACAACCTGTTGAAGTCAATGGGTATTGCTTGTATAATAAATATTTTTAAGAGAATGAAAACTATAGCTCATATTGCTGATGAGTATAGATGACCCTGTCGACCAGGGTGTGGGTGAACCGCCCTGAGAATGTGAGCTTGGAAGATCTGATCCCGCCCCTCATCTGACATATGGTGGTGTGGGTGAGGGAGAGACGCCCTCCCTTCTCTGCCTGTGGCATTTGGAAAAGCTGGCTCTGAGGTCATAAGAGCTGGAGAGCTGTGCCTGCCCCTCCCCAGCTGCAGCACTGGGAGAGTGGCCCCTATACCTCACCTCGGCAAAACAGTAGAGTTGGCCCTGATGGTTAGGTGTGGGTGAGCCAACCCTGAGGGAATGAAAGCAGGAGAAATGGCCCTGCACTTTGCTGCATAGGGTGAACTAGCAGGTGCATTGCAAGAGAGCTCACTCTGGTGGTGAGGACAGGGGAGAGCTGGCAGGCTGACCAAACCTGCAACTACCCAGGCCCAGAACCAGGGTTATGACTTGGCCCACTCCAACATCCATCCCATCAATGATCTGCTGGAGCACATGAAGGGGCCTGACATGCAGACCCAAAGCTGCAGGATCTCCATGACACAGGGCAACAACAGAATATCCAAGAGGAGTCCCAGTGAAGATAGTTTAGCAGAAACCAGAGGCCTTGAACCATATCATTGACTCTTTGCAATGGATACTTGCAAGTAAAAATATATGGACAAAATGATATGCTGTGTGACTCACTGTGTTACACTACAGCTTCAGTGATGAGATTTTACATTCTTTTTTNAAAAAAAAATTCTCTTAAATTTTATTTTATTTTATTTTTGGGGGGAGGGTGCAAGGGCAGAAGGTAGATACAAAAGGACAGGGAGATGAATGGGATCAAGATGTATGATGTGAAAGACACAAAGAATAAATAAAAACAAAGTTTAAAAACGACAATCTCATCCAATAGATACAATATTGAACAAATAGAACACAGCTAGATCTAAGACGAATTTCTAAACAGTCTTATTAAACACATGGAACAAGAAACAGAGGTGAAAAATCTGACAGATCAGAGGAATTAGGAACAAGCCACCAGCTAGCCTCACCTCACCAATGCTGCTGCTGCTTCCAAAGAGAGCGAAACGAAGAGAAGAGAGCGGCTTCCTCTCTAAGCAGGCTTTTTATGGCTGTTTATTCTGCTAACTCATTTTTTCTCTTCACCAAGCTACATCACTTCCTGTCTGTCTGTACAGACCTCCAGAACTCTATGGCTGATGCTGGGATTAAAGGCGTGTGCCACCACCGCCTTCCAGCATGTTCCCTAGTGTGTTCTTGGACTCACAAAGAACCAGACAGATTAAGGGCATGTGCTAATTTGCATGACTTTTGTTTTTACTACTAGCGGCTGGCTGACTGTTTTCCTCCAATCCTCAGATAAATTTTATTGGGGGACACAGATAAAATATCACCAAATTTCCCCTTTTTGTCTAAATAAAAAAATAAAAAATATAATTAATATAAAAAACTATATGCAATTAGTACAATAACTGTATACAATATATACAAGCAATTAATACATCAACAATGTTTAATCCATTTGTATTTGACAAATTCTCCATTATCTATCCTATTTTGGTGAGTTCTAAATGTACCTAACTCACTTTTATCCTAACTTATATTACTAACAGAAAACTCGTATGATACCTTTCAAACTTACATGTCTGTTAAACTTACATACTTGTTTCAAGATATAATACAGAGCTACAATAATCAAAGCAGTGTGATACTGACATAAAATCAGATACATAAACCAGTGGAACAGAACAGGGATCCCAGAAATAAACATACACTTAGACGTCCAACTGATTCTAACTAGACAAAGGTGCTGAAATGTACATTAGAAAAAGGATAGCTTTTTCTGTGCAGATAATTCTCAATATACATATACAAAAGATTGAAATTGGACCCTATTTCTCATTCTGTACGAAAAAAAAGAACCCTCAAAATATACCAAAGACATGAATGGAAGACCAGAAATTATGAGACCATAAGAAGAAAATATACAGGAAACACTTTAAGACATTAACCAAGGAACTGAATTCTTGGATAAGATCCCCAAAGCACAGGAAACAAAAACAAAAACAAAAACAGAAAAGTGAAATCTATCTAGCTAAAAAGTCTTCTGCACCATAAGAGAAACAATAAAACAATAACATAATAAAGAGACAAGCCTCCAGACCGGTAGAAAAGTATTTGCTGACCATTCGTCTGACAAGTGACCCATGTCTATAATATATAAGGAACTAAACAATTTAAACTACCAAGTACTCTAGTTTAAGAATGGACAAATAACCTTAGACACCACAAAATAAAGGGTATAAAGGGCTCAAAAATCACCCATAGAAAAGCTCCATATCATTAGCCATTGGGAAAATACAAATCAAAATTGCGATGAGAAAAGAAGGCTTCAAGCCAAGTTAGATAGCTTGCCCAAGGTTAGAATGACTATTGATAATAAAGCAAGGCTGTATATGAGGGAGAGAAGAAAGGGGCCTCCTATGTACCGTTATAGGAGATATGAGTAGTAACTCAGGGAGACCAGCACAGAGCTGCCTCAAAAATTCGAAACTAGATCTTTCATTTAATTCATCTGCCACACTTCTAGGTATGGACTTCAAGTAAATGTAGTCAGCGTAACAAAGAGATATGTATAATACCCAAGGTATGGAACCAACACAGGTGTTTATCAGTAAATAAAGGGAGTGAAATATAATTTCTGCAGTGGAACATTATTCAACAGCAAAGAATAAAATTGTCTCATCTGCAACCAAGTTGCTGGAACTGGAGCACACCATGCTAAATGAAATAAACTGGTCACATGATGAAATTGTGAAATTCAAATTCATTCAAATGTGAAAGCTAAAAGACAGAAGTTGGTAAGGATGGTTGTAAACCTAGATACAGGGAATAAACCTAGATAATAGGTAGTAAAATATTTGTAGCACAAAAGGATCAGTATTGTTAACAATGACTTATTATGTATTTCATGAGAACCTAGGAGAGAAGGTGAAAATTTCCAGACCAAATGATAATAATAATAATAATAATAATAACAAAATCACTTGTTGTCTCTCCTATCCAGCTTCTAGATTGTAATGTATGTGTGTACGCAGGTCAGATCCCTTTTCCACTCTTGCACAATCCAGGTTCCTCTNCCCCGGGAGTGGGACCATCCAGAGTGAGTGAGTCCTTACACTAATAAAGATAATCAGTCATTCAAGACATGCGCAGTAGCCAACTTGGTCTAGAAATTCCTTCACTGAGACTCCTTTCCCAGCTGAGTCTAGACAGTGTTAAGATGACAATTAAAATTAACCATCACAACTCCACCCCTTTGTCAACTTGACATTAAGTGAGTTGCTTTAAACTGTAACCCTCCACCCCTTGTCACCAGTGTCACGTTTATCTCATAATGTAAAATGTAGTCTAACTTTAAAAGTCTCCATAGTCTTTAACTAAAAAGTTTTTGAACTGTCAGCTGCTATAAGGTCAAAACAAGTACACACTTTCAATACATAATGGCATAAAGTAAACGTTGTTACCAAAGGGCGATAACAGGGGCCGTAGAACAATAATGTCAAAGTGAAATCAAGCCTTTGAGCTCCATGTTTGGCATCTGAAGATCATGATGTAATGGACTGGACACCAAAGGGCTTGGGTAGCCTCATCTCTCCAGGTCTATTACCTGTAGCACACCTAGATTGTTTTGGGGATGGCTTCATTTTCATCATCCAGCTCTTCTCAGAAGATATCCCATGGCTCTGGCATCTCCAGTATTCTAAATTTTCAACTACAATTTATGCTTCACTTTCAGAGCTTTATATGCTGGCCTCTTAGGGCCTCTCCATGGAGATTCCAACCCAGTCACACATTACCCGTTGTAAGCTGCTCTTGCTGAGCTCATCAGTAGAGCACCCTTTATGCCTTCAAAAGCAGTACCTGCAAAGGAGGAGTTAATCCAGAAATTCTCCAAAGAATGCAGGCAATTGATATTGTTCTTGGTTGGCATCAGCACTTAATGGTAAGATACTGTCTACAGGAAATCTGTATCACATCCATTTTTCCCCAGGCTCAGGGAACACTAAGGAAGAGGGGCAGAAGGATTGTAAGACTCAGAGGTCAAGGAGGGTAAAACAGTGTCCTCTGGACATAACAGGACCACTACTCTAATGAACTCACAGTAGCTCTAGTTACCTGCACATGCTCAAGGCATTTAATATTACAGAATGGATGGGGAAGAGATACCTGAGCCTCCATCCCTAGCTGAGTAGCTATTGACAGTTGATGGTTGCTAGGGAGGGAAATTCTTTCCAAAAGTAGTTATATGGGAAACTCTTATACATTATCAAGTTTGGTTGCCAGCTTTGATATTCAGCCTTACCACTCTGAGACCACAGATTCTGTGTGGTGACCCAAAGGAAATACTTCCCAGGAGATTTTGCCTCAGTGTTGCTGTTTTTTTTTTTTAATAAATAACAGCTGATTTTTCCACATCCAGATAACAAATGTCAATTGTTCCAATAAACCAAAGGTTTCACTTCAGTTCTGCTCATCTCTTATTAATCACAGCTCTTCTTCAACCTCAGATGACTAGAAACCACATGGAGATCCTTCATAGAGTCTTTCCTTCCTTCCAAAACTTCACAAGCCAGGTCTCCATACTCTACATTCCTCAAAACACGCTTATCTCTAAGCTCCCATGGAGCAGCCCACTAAGCTTTGAATACTCAATGGCTTTTCCAGATCAGAGTTCCAAACACTTCCATAGTCCTCCTCTAAAAAGCATGTTCAAGTCTTTCACAGAAGTAGTCACTATCAGGTACCAATTTTTGTCCTAATTTGCTTCCCATTGATATGATAAACACCATGACCAAAAGCAACCTTGGAAGGAAAGATTTATCTAATCCTATGCTTGCACATCATAGTCTACCTGAGATAACTCAGGCAGGAACCTGGAGTCAGGAANTGAAAGAGAAGCCATGGAGGAATGCTGCTTACCAGCTTGTTCTCCAACACTTCCTCAGCCTGCTTGATTATACGGTCCAGGACCACCTGCCCAGAGGTAGCACTGCTCTCAGTGGCACATCAATCATTAATTTAAAAAAGCCACACAGTTGCCTACAGGCCAATCCTACAGAGGCGTTTTTTTCTTAGTGTAAGTTCTCTCTTGTCAGATGACCTTGCATTGTGTCAAGTTGACAAAAAAAAATCATTAGCAGAAGAAGATGATGCTTACAATGTTGTTAAATTCTCCAGTTGATGGAGATGTAGCTTAGCTGGATTGGGCCACAGCTAATTTGCTAACTACCAGAAAACCTTTTCCTAGGCAGTTGCTTTTGAGGAGCAAGGAATCCTCTCAGCTTAGTCTTTCTTCAAATGAATTTGAATCTTTACCAAGAACCTATTATGGGTAGGGTTTTTCTACAAAGACAATTTTCCTGTTCTCCTAGTACAGCAGAGGAGATTTCTTGGCAACAGGTGCTCCTTCAGCACCAGCCTAATTACCAACCTGTCTTGAAATTTCTTTTGCCAAACAAATTAGCCAATTATTTTTAAATTCTACTTGACTCATAACATGAGTTCCCATAACATGGGTAGAATGAAGTCAGATTCTTGACAAAATTATCATATACGTGGCTCCCACCAAGTTCTTGATAGAGTCCTTGTTCTCTCCTGGAACTTTGTGAGCTGGGACTCTGCTACACAAGTTTCTCAGCATTACTGGCTTCCAAGAGCCCAGTGAAAAGGCCCATTAAGCTTTGCCTCCAGCATCAGTGATTTTTCCAGCCCCAAATTCCAAATTCTTCCTCATTCATCCCACAAAACAACTCCAAAGGTCTAAAAGCCACATGGTTGGGTTCATTAGAGCAATCATTTCCTGTTGCTGTGATAAACACCCTGACAAAAGCAGGTTACAGATNGTGGTTGTAGAGAAGTCAAGGTAAAAGAAACTTGGTTCAACTGGTCACATGACACCCACAGTCATGAGCAGAAAGCAATGAATTAATGCATGCGTGCTTGTGTTCAGCACTTCTAGACTAGTATACAAGTCAGGATCCTATGCCTAGGGACTCAGGAGGTGGGTCTTCCCATCTCAATTATGTAATCAAGCAATCTGACAGACATGATCACAAGCTGTATTAGTCAGAGTTCTCTAGAGTCACAGAACTTGTGGAATGAATCTCTCCTTCTCTATATATATTTAAGAGAATTTATTGGAATGACTTACAGGCTTCAGTCTAACAGTGGCTAGTTGTGAATGGAAAGTCCAAGACTCTAGTAGCTGCTCAGTCCCACTGAGTGTATCAGCTGCTCTGTTGGGTTCTCAAAGAAGGAAATGAATGTGCTGACAGAGTTCAGGGCAAAGCAGGCTAAGAACACCTCTTCCTTCTTCCATTGTCCTTATATAGGCTTCCAGCAGAAGGTGTGGCCCAGATGATAGGTGTGCCTTCCAGCCTCAAGGTCTGAATTAAAGGTGTGTGTCTTCCAGCCTCACTATCTGGACCATAGATTTGTCCTCCATTTCAGGATTATAGTTCAATCCAGGTATAGTCAAGTTGGTGACCAAGAATAGCCATCACACAAGCCAAACTAATCAAAGTAATCCCACCCCTGGTGTTAAGTTGACAACTAACCATCACAAGACAGAAGTTTTATCCCCAGGACTTAATGGTGGGAGGAAAGAACTGACTCCTGTGAGTTGTCCTGTAACTACACACATGCTGTGGAATACATAAAATAAATGGATAAATAAAAAAATTTAAATTAAAAAACCAAAAGCCACTAACTTCAAAACTTAAAAAAAATCACCAACAACGTTTTTTAAACATACAGGATTTGAATTCTAACTCTGTGGATTTGGATTCAGTCTGGCTTGAGTAATGCTGGCCTCTAGCCAGCTTCTCTTATCTTGTAGGAACTGACCATTCACTCCTTCTCCTAACTCTACATTGAATGACTTTATGTATATAGCTTGAAGTGAGATTTAGGAAATGCTATGTACTAGAGAGTCCCTGTCTTGGAATTTTGGAAGTAAAGAAGTTACTAGCACACCATTGGTTTGGGGCTATAGACTCTTAGTAACCATACACCCAGGTAGTGAATATGGTTGTTTTAAGAATGTTAGTGTTAGTGTTTATCATTTACTATGAGCTGTGCATATGTAATAATTTCAACCTTTTCTCCATGTTTTCCAAATAATTTTGTTTAAGGAATATCTGTTAGGCTTGTTTTTCTGAAATATTATTATTGAAGTTATTTTAGTAAAAAGATCAACTTGACTTGTAGTAGAGCAAATGATGTAACGATCTTTTCTTTGTCACTTCATTATATATATACTGTCTCTTATACACATCTAGATGTGTATAAGAGACAGGATTAAAAACATGTGCTAACATGCCAGGCTTTCATTAAATTGTGCTAATGAGAAAACAGTCAATATTAATTTAGTACTGCACATAAAGTATGTTCTACAAAATTAAAATATTTACGTAGCTTCATTTAACCAGTTATAATACAATTGTTTTAAAAGAAATTTAGATTATTGCCTTCCAAATACTATAGTTTAATGAACAATTTCTATGTTCAACCTAATGGCTATCATGACAATATTTCACGGTATTTGGAGACAAGGGAGGCAGCTTATTGCTTGGTCCTTAGTTCATTTTCTGTTTCTATGAGACAATACTATAGACTGGAACATTGATAAACTGTACAAATTTCTTTGGCTGGTGGTTCTAGAGAAAGGGAATTCTAACACCATCCTTACAGAATCTGGAGAGTGCTTTTGTGCCAGGCCATTCCATGATGGAAGATAAAAGGGCCAGTGTCTTAGTTACCTTTCTATTGCTGTGATAAAACACCATGACAAAGGCAACTTATAAAGGAAAGCATTTAGCCGGGTGGTGGTGGCTCACACCTTTAATCCCAGAACTTGGGAGGCAGAGGCAGGCGGATCTCTGTGAGTTCGAGGCCAGCCTGGGCTACCAAGTGAGTTCCAGGAAAGGCGCAAAGCTACACAGAGAAACCCTGTCTCTACAAACCAAAAAAAAAAAAAAAAAAAAAAAAAAAAAGGAAAGCATGATGGGAATGTCTTTCTAAAAATGTGTTGCTCTGATTGGTTGATAAATAAAGCTATTTGGCCAATGGTGAGGCAGAATAAGGTTAGGCGGGACATTCGAACTAGGGGGAGAGAAGCAGAGAGCAGAGCTGGGTAGACGCCATTCTGCCTTCCAGAAAACAACATGTAACGACACACAGGTAAAGCCACGTGGAACACATGGCGACATAGATTGATAAAATGGGTTAATTTAAGATGTAAGAGCTAGCTATCGAGAAGCCTGCCAGGGCCATAGTTTAAAAATGATATAAGCCTCTGTGTGTTTATTTGGGTCTAAGCGACAGTGGGAGCCGGGCGGAGCCGGGNGGGACCAGACAAACTTTCGTCTACAAAAGCATTTAATTTCAAACCCATGTTTCCAGAGGGTTAGTACATGACCATCATGGCTGGAAACATGGCATCAAGCAGGCAGTCACGGTGCCTGAGAACTATGAGAGAAGAGAGCTTACATATGACCCACAAGCAAGAGGTGGGAGGCCAGGGGTGAGCTAACTGGAAACTGTGTGGGCTTTTGAAACCTCAAAGCTTTTCCCACTGACATACTCACTCCAACAGGCCATACTTTCTAACTACTCCAAAGCAGTTCTACCAACTGAGGACCAAGCATTCAAGTATGCTATGGTGACCAACCTCATTCAAGGGAGGCTAAAACCATTTTTTAATTGATGATTTTTGATAGTTATTAATCCACTTCCAGGATGAGGTTATGGTCCAATCATCTGCTTTACTTTTCAACATTGCTGTATTGAAGATTAAGTTTCCAGCACATGGATTTTTGGGAAAAGAATGAAATGATGGCAGGTGTGTTTCTATTTTTATTTTTCCTTTCTGTTGGTACGTCTTACGATTTTTAAATAAGCTTTGTTGTAAAAACTTGAAAAAAAACCCTACCATAACCCCCTTCCCCAAAAAATCCATGACAGAATTAAGACTAGCAAAAAGCTATACATCTTCTTTTATAACATGCATATTAACTGCATTTATCCTTCTACATCCCCTAATATTTCTTGTTCTACTTTCTGTATGTTATATTGTACTTACATGTGCATTTGTTTATATATATATATACATATATATATATATATATATGTAATTGGCTAGGTTCCATATATGAAGAACAATTTTTTTCTTTTTAAGATTATATGACCTCACTTAATATTACACATCTAAGTTCACCTATTTTCCTACAAATTTTGTGATTACATGCTTCTTTAGAGTTGACTAGAATTCATCTCTCTCTCATACATATATATGTATAAAATTATATATATAATCTCACATATATATAATTTGGTATAATAAATATTTATACACACCAAATATTTATTGTTCATTCATCTTTTGATGGACAACTAGGTTGATTCTTTGCTATAGCAAATAAAGCCTCAATAAACATGTGGGTCCAAATATTTCTGTGATAGGATATGGAGTTTTCTGGGTATATGCTTAGGAGTAAAATATTTGGGTCATATGGTAGTTCTATTTTTAATTTTTTGAAAACAATCTCCAAATGGATTACCATGATGGCTTTACTAATTTGTGCCTCTAGCAACAGTGAATGAGGGTTCCTTTCTCACCCTATCTTCTCTAACATTGTTTTTCACATTTATTCATAATAGCAGTTCTGACTGGGTAGTTTTAATTTGCATATGCCTGATGGTTAATGGTATTGAACACTTTTAAAAAAGTTATTGGACATTTGTCTTCCTTCTTTCCTTCCTCCCTCCCTCCTTCCCTCCCTGCCTCCCTTGCTCCTTCTCTTTCTCTCTCTCTCTTTCTTTCTTAAAACTATTTATTCAGTTGATTTGCCTATTTGCTGATAGTCAATTTAATTTACTTGATGTTTAAATTAAACAATTCTTTGTAAATTGTGCATATTAGTTCCTTGTCAGAAGTATAGCTGGTAAAAAAAATTCTCCCATTGATCTGATGATTGTAACTTTCATTTATAACAATAGTGTGTTCTCAGAGAAATTTAATATTCTATTAAAAATAGCCTCCCAAAATTAAGTATTTAAGAAGTGAATGATCTTTACCACAAACCTCCAATACACTGAAAGAAGAAATCACAGAAGGTACTAGATATTGGAAAGATATTACATGTTTCTGGATTGGTGTAATTAATTTTGTTAAAATGGATACACTACAAAAGTTTAATTTACATATTTAATAAATTCCCATGTTATATTTCATGGGTTTAGAAAAAACAGTACAAGAATTTATATGGAACCACAAAAGACCATAGGTAGGCAAAGCAATCCAAATTCTGGAGGTATTATAATCCCCAACCTCAAATTATACTACAGAGCTATGGTGACAAAGACAAAATGGGGCT
>LZPO01076168.1:0-16854 GCA_001675575.1 Neotoma lepida
CATAAAAGGATTCTTAAGAAGGGCTAGAAAAAAAGCAAACACACTGAGCACATCCCTGTAAATGAGACATGTATGTTTTTATTTGATTTTAGAACTTACAATTAGAACAGTGGTTCTCATCCAAGGCAACTTTGCTAGGGGCACTTGGCAATGTCCAGAGACATTGTTGTTTTTGACAACTTGTGTTGAGGGTGCTACTGGCCAAGAATGCTGCGTAACACCCCAATATATATAGTTCTTCATATAATATAGTATAGTTCTTCATAACAAAATATTATCTGCTCCAAATGCCAGCAGTGTCTAGGTTTAGAAACACTGGACTAGAGGAACAGACTTCACACAGGTCTAAAATTTAGGCCTACAGGGCAGGCAGTGACCAGGAAATTTAAAAAATGTTAAATTTTGTATTCCATTTATGAATGAATGCATGCATGCATTCCCTGAGATTGAAGTTTGAACCCAAGTCATCAGGCTTGGCAGCAAGTACATTTACCTACCGAGCTATCTTACTTGTCGAAGTGATTCTTTATAAAACATTTTTCTCTTCTCTTTGAGATTATAATAATGTAATTACATTGTGTCCCCTCCCCTTCCTCCTACTAGTTCTCCCACACTCCTTCCTCTCTTTCAAATTCATGGCCTCCTTTTTCATTAATTGTTATCCCATGCATATATATGTGCACGTGCATGCCTNTATATTCTTAAGCATAACCTGCTCAGCCTATATTATCGGGCAGCTAGAGTNTCAGAGACAGGAGTGGGGTCAGGTAGACACACATCTGACCTCCTGCTATGAGAAAGGAAAAGATGCTTTTGGCAGACAGAATCCTCATCCCAGTTAAACACCACCACTAGATGCCTCCATGGGAATTTGAAAGCTAAGGAGATTTTATGTTGAGATTAAGATTCCTGCTGTGTGACTCCTGTTTTGTGTGGCTGTTTTTATATAGAGTTATATTCTTATTTCACTATGAAGAACTGTAGCCTTTGCATTGATAAGCACCTTCTGAAAATCTTATCAACATCCTACCTGTCTCTTATACACATCTAGATGTGTATAAGAGACAGGTATGAAGAACTGTAGCCTTTGCATTGATAAGCACCTTCTGAAAATCTTATCAACATCCTACTGTGATAAGGTACTGAGTGTCATACTGTAAAAAATATGGTTCATTTCTTTATTCTTTCTGAAATTCTTTCCCATGGAAACTGCACCTTGTCTATTTTCTTTACCATGAGGGTCTCAGAATTAAGCACACTTATTTTACATTTATTTATAATTTTTGGTAATTGTCCTCTAGTTGTATTTTGATTCTGAATGAGAGCAAAACCCATAGCTTCAAACTCCTTTTAAGTTCTCTTAGCACATTGTGTAACTTTGAGCATAGTCACTCAATGGCTGGTTAAATAACCTAATCAGTGATAAGTGGATAAATGGGGAAAGTATAAAATTCACAATAAATATTGCAGTACCAGTATTCCATAGGGCCCAGAAGACTGACCAGATACTTCATAAACACACATACATATCAAACCTATAATCTATACACAACAATCAAACTCAAGGAGTTATTGTGATATGGTAGTATTTATATTTTTAAAGCTGAATTATTTAAATTTAATATATAACTCCTTGCTTCACAGAAATGCAACAGGACTTATAAAAGACTTGCATCTACCGTCATTACTATAAAGCAAGTGAGACAGAAGGCTGATGTGTTGAAATGGATGGATTCTGGTTATATACTAGCTGCTTGCACACTCANGAAAGTATAAAGTAAACTTAATCACTTGCTGTTCTGTCAGATGCTATGACGAGTACTTTAAAGGACTTTACTAACTGGCTTCAGTGGAGACNTAGTCCACCATTGCTGTAAACAACTAAATATTCAATGTACCCAAGCAGCTTTTCTGTGGGAGCTCTTCATTCTTTTACAGGATATCACCACTAAGTGTACAGGAAATTATACCAGAGTCAAGCTAACACTAAAAACACAGACACACAAATAATTTTTCTGCTTAGTACCACAGTGAGTGCTGGCCATTAAAACGTGCTACCACTTACCTGGGATGAAAAAGTACACACTAGGAAGTCAGCCTGGGAGAGAAAGTGTATATCCAGGATCACACCCCGAAGTGAATTTTCTGTGTATCGGTTATGTAGTCCAGCTGACCAGGAAATAGAGTTATCACTAATAAATTCGTAATTGGAGTACCTGGAAAAAGAAATTGTACATAACTAAACTTACAGTATCTACGGGGGAGGACCATTTCTTTATCAAAAGCTCCCTCCTTANCAGTGAGAACTTGATAACACTTAATAGAGTAGTTGAAGTAGCTCTCAAGTCAACAATGGAAAAGAAACTACTTCAGAATATCTTGCATATTAAATGTTATTGAAGCCAGATGTGGTGGAATATTCTATAGCCCAAATATTCAGCTGGCTGAGACAGAAGGACTGTGAGTTCAAGGCTGGCCTGGGCTACACAGCAGAACCATGTTTTAAAAATTATGAGTTTATTATCTTAAACACACACATACATCATTACAACCTTTATTAATTCATGACAGGCTTCTTATTCTCTTTGTAATGAGCACCCTTCTGAGAGTTTATCTGAGTTCTTTTCATATTTGAATGAAGCTGTTTAAGAAATACATCATGACAGACTTTCATTTAAAGTTTTAGTTTATAACTGTGAAAGATTAGATTTGAGTAGAGTTTGTAAATGTCTTCTTCATTAATTTTACAAATTAATAATGTAAATACATTTAAAAATGAATATTTAAAACATTAGTGACAATGANTAGTCTCCAATACCCATCTTTTTTGAAGATTCATCTATCTACTCTCAGCCACACCAGTAATAGAAAAGCCATTCTATTGGACTTATGAACNCAAGCTCTTTGTGGTTGTCTACCAAGGAATATGTTGGTAGTCTTAAGATATGTGCTTAAAAATATCAAAATCGGTTTTCTTGTAAAAGTCTACTGCCTATTCAAATAATTTTTCTCTGAATTAGAAATCACTTTCCTGGTGTGAATAGGTCTTTAGATTGATATTGAAATCTTGGGCACTTAGCTGGAAAGGGACTAGGATGGCTAGATTTATGTCAACTTGCCACATACTATAGTCATCTGAGAGGAGGGAACCTCAATTGAGAGAATGCCTCCATAATATTGGGCTGTGGGCAAGCCTGTAGAGCATTTTCTTAATTAGTGATTGATTGGGGAGGGTCCAGTCCATCGTGGGTGGTGCTACCTCTAGGCTGGTGGTCCTGGGTTCTATAAAAACAGGCTCAGCAAGCTACAGGGAGCAAGNCAGTAGGAAGCACTCCTCCATGGCCTCTGCATCAACTCCTACCTCCAGGTTCCTGCCCTGCTTGAGTTCCTGTCCTGACTTCTTTCGGTGGTAAACAGTGATATGGAAGTGTAGGCCAAATAAACCCTTTCTTCTCCAAGTTGCTTTGGTCATGGCGTTTCATTATAGCAATAGAAGCCCTAACCAGCACGGGGAGTAGTCATGCTTCCTTTATATAATTTGGTAAGAATTCATTCATAGACATAGAGTGCTTTACCAGAGCACCTCACATGAAGNAAATATTCAACAAATGTTAGCTGTGATAACCATCTGTCTAATTTTAATCCTTACTCCCCTAGATCTCCACTCAGAATAATCTTATCAGTGAGGATTTAAAATTTAAATTTGAAATTCCTAACCTTTCTACCTGTTTTTGGCNATGGTTCATCTTGTTATGTGATGTATTTACTCTTTGTTTACTGTTTGTATCCCTATTCTGCCTCATCATCCCTAACTGGAATCTAAGCTCTATCAAACATAAGCATTCATCTGCTGTGTTCACTTCAGCACTCTCAATACCTACAAGGGAATTAGGAGCACAGTAAGAGGATGAATGGGTATTAGCCTGAAATAATAATGCTTCTTACTTACAAACTCTGAAACATCGGGAGTCAGTTTACATACTGGCTCTAGACAGTACTCCCCAAGGTTAGGCTCAAGTCTTATTTTTCCTCATGATAGGACCTAGCAGTGCACACAATGCTGTGACTAAATACATGAACATGTGAGTGCTACATTCGTCTAAGACTTTATCCTAATCCCTGAACAAGTGCTTCAGATTTCTCACCATTTCATCGCCTCTGATAAAACGGCAGTAAAGGCAAAGTCCCTGAGCACTCTTTTACACTGTATGGAGTATTCATACCTAGTAGGTCTTATTATTTATTTATTGATTGATTTTAACATTTTGCCCCTCCCAGCTCAACATCAGGGAGGTGAAGAAAGCGTCACATTTGTTCTAAAAAGAAAATCCTAAATATTTTTAGTATGATCTCCATGAAGCTACATACCCAGGAATGAGGCAAACACAGTAACAAATATATCGGCAAATGCATAAGAGTGGCAGGGAATAAGAACCAACAAAACTATTTTGGGTTTACCCTTGAATAAAGCTAATCTCATTAGCATAGCCTGGAACTCAGTGAAACTGANAAAGTAGTGACCCCTTTACTAAGAAGTGACACTAACATCCAGGGCTCTCCTAACTAAAAGCCCTGCTACAGAACCAGACCAAGAGGAACTAGTGATCTTCATGTCTTTATACGTGAGAGTTTCATGAAGAAGACTGGGAGAAGGAAAAACAAAAATAAAGCAAACAATGGGACAAGAGTGGAAGCCTCTTACACACACGGACTCAGCTATGTAAGCAGAGGGCTTCTTTTACCTGCAAAGTTTCAGATGTTGATAATGATAATCTTTTTCTTTTACCATCTTATAAGAACTTATCTTTATACCATCCACAAAAGACTAACTGGGTTGCAGTTGTAAATACTGAACTTCCTAAAGTCGGTCTGCAGGTGGAAAGATACTTGTCTTCATGATTTCTCTGTGTCTGGTACATGACTCCTTCAGGACACTTCTTTATGTTGTAATTATTTGTCATATGTATATACTGTCTACCAGTTGTATATTCTCTGAGATAAGGAGCCATGTATTATCTTCTTTTTACCTTTGTACTCTGTCTTGTGCCATAACTTGTATCTTATAGGAGTTAAGAAAAAAAATCATTCATTGCTGATTCTTCATTTCAAAGAACAGCTACATTTATATACCATATAAATGTTCAAATATTTTCTTCCCTCTATTAATTTCAAAGTACCTAATGTTAGGAAAAACTCATTTAGAATGTTTGATAAAGAACAAACTAAATATGAGAATATGTTATTTGGGAGATTTTTTTCTTTTAAAAAATGGTCTCACTGTATTGTCCAGGTTTGCTTTGAACTCACTGTGTAGCTTACACTGACCTCAAACTTACAATNCCACCTGCCTCAGCCCCCCAGGTGCACCAATATCCTAACTATCTGGGAGCTTTTATAAAGACTTCATCTTCCAATTTCATTCTCACTCTGAATCTTCACTACCTGAGAAAACAATCTTTGATGGACAAGTTTGGTACTTCTTACTCTTTGACTGCCGGTGACTCTGTGATTTTAAATTCTCTACTGTAAATTACTTAAGGGAGATAGTGAATGGCTGCTACAGCAATGGCTGCTACAGTTCCTGGGAAGCCAGTGATAAGACCTCGTGGATGAACTCCATCTCAGTCTAAAGAAACCTGAGGTGTAATGCCAAGTGACAAGAGATTCACGTAGAGCTAGATGGGCAATGCTTTTCTTGATGGCCTTTTCAGACAAACTACCTAGAAAATGGCTTCTCTTCCTATGGTGTAAAGTCCACAAATCATTGAAATTTAAATTTTCATCTAACCTTCTTAAAGCAGAAAGTTCTTACAATATTACCTTGGACATGATATATCTGTTGTAGGATAAATGAAAGCTTTTGGTCTCTTATAAAGAGGAATAGCAGAGGTTTTATGATTTGCTTAGGTATCACAAGAGGTCTAAAGAGAGTTAATTCAAAGTGGAAATATTTAAGTAAAAGAATGAAGAGAAATGACAGTTAAAATTCTGATTAATATATTAGAAATGACTTGAGAAATTAAAATGAAAGGGTTTCCAAAGAAGAAAAATATGCATAAAGTGTTACNAGTGAATTTATAATAGAACACAGAGAAAACTGCTGCCTAGACCACTNCATGGAGGGGGTTAAAGGTGTTGAGTAAAAAGAAGAAATACAGTTNTAATATTCCCACAATAAAGGAGATACTTCCAACTGTATATCTTGTTGCTCAACATAAAAATGTCATGTGTGGGACTGGAACAATGCTGTAAAATGTTTATATCCTTTTATCTAAATAGTTCAAAGTCTGGAAACCCAGCTTGAGGAAATAATGTAGTTATTTTAGACGTACTTTGTGTCATTATTTATAAGAGTAAAACACTGAAAATAACCTAACTATCCAGTTTTAGGAAAACTCTTGCTCAAGTCAATGGCAGATTCACAGCAGGTATACAGTCATTAAACACGGTGTTTATACATCATCATTGGACACCAGAAGACTGAAATAAAGGTATGGGGAAAGATGTTCTAAGCAAATGGAGACCAACACAAAGCAGCAGGACCTATACTTCTATCAGCTGAGACTTCAAGAGAAACAGCTCAACATAAAATGATGTTAATTCTCAAGAGGTTATAACAACTGTGAAGCTGGTCGCAGTGGCATGTACATATAATCCCAGCACCAGAGAGGCTGAGGCAGAAACAACATGAATTCAAGGCTAGTCTGTGCTACACAGCGAATTNTTGTCTCAACTAAATCAAAACAACTAATTATTAAAAATTATGAATTTATTAAAAATTTAAATTTATTAAAATTATAAATTTATAATTATAAATATTAGATCAATGAAATACACAAAGTAGCATCAAAGATCAGAGGGAGAGACAGTTGCAACTTCATACCCCTCATTCAACACTGGAAAATTCTAGACAGAAAAATCAATTAAAAAAAAGAAGAAAAACTTGGAAGACTAGAGAGACGAGTCAGCTGTTAAAAGCATTTGCAGCTCCTCCAGAGGACCTGAATTTAGTTTCCACACTTATAGCAGGTAACTCACAACTGCCTGTAACTCCATCTACAGGGAATCTAACATATTCTTCTAGGCTCTGTGGGAACCCACACATATGTTGTATACACACACACACACACACACACACACGCTACACACACACACACACACACACACACACACACACGCTACACACATCCCCACATGAAAAATCTTAATACAGAAAAAAGCAAACAACAACAACAAAACATGAACTTGGACTATGCTTCAGACCAAATTGACCTAATATATTTACAGTGTCTTCTGTCCAAAAGCAACAGAATACCTATGTCCTTCTCAAATGTACACAAAACATTCTTCTGAAGAAAGCATATGTTGGATATAAAACAAGTAAAAAAAATGTTCTTCTTTCCTGCTTATGTTATTTAATTAGAAATGAGTCACAGAAGCAGTCTTGTAAAACTCACAAACATGTACAAATTAAACAAAATACTCTTGAAATGATGGGTCAAAGAAGAAGTTAAAATATCTTGAGGCAACCATGGGACCACAGTAAGGTAAAATGACCAGATGCAGCCAAAGCAGTCTTGAGAGGGAAGTTCATAGCAATAAACCACGCCAACACAGAGGAAAGTCCTCAAACAGACAAGCTCATGTTGTGGCTCAAGAAATGAGACAAAGAACAAACCAAGACAAACTAGGAGGAAGAAAACAATAAGACTAAGACATAAACAAAACAGAAGATTTTACAAAAATGATTGAAAAGATCATAGATGCTAGTTTGAGGTTTTGAAAAGATAAAATCAACAAACCTTTTGGACTTATGAAGAAAGAAAAGGAGATTCAAAAGGAAGGAAGGGGAAACATAAAACTGCCCAGTGAGACTTCTCAGTGAGCAAAGGAGCTTGGCACAAAAGGCTGACAACCNGAGTTAGATCGCAGGAAGCCATGGTAAGGTGGAAGCGGTTCTCTGGCCTCCACATGGAAGCTGTGGCACAGGAGTGCTCCAACACACACATCNCATACACATAATTAATGATAATAATAAACACCTGACACCACTAATAGCAATACTATGGAAATACAAAAAAACTAAACTAAACAACCAACCATGAGACCACTATGAACAAATTGGGTAACCTAGGAGAAATGGATGAATTTTTAAAAACATCAGTTCTCCAAGACTAAATAAAGAAAAACAGAGAATCTGAACAGAACAATACCAAGTAGGACACTTAGTCAATAATAAAAAGCCTGCCATCAAAGTTCCATAGCTAAGTTCTACCAAATATTTAAAGATAGAATACCAACTTTCCAATTCTTTTGTTTATTTGTCTTGAGACAGGGAATTGCTACAAAGCCCAAATGGCCTGGAAAGCACACACCTCCATCCTTAGCTTCTGAGTGACATACAGGTTTATGCTACCATAGCTGNCACTTCTTCTAAACATTTTATGGGGCTAGCAATATCCTAAGAGTAAAGCCACTAAAGTCATTACAAGAAAATTACACGGCAGTACTCCTGATGAACAGAGATTCAAAAACTTCTATAAAATACTAGCAGATTAAATCCAATAGTGCATTTAAAAACATGATCAAATGAGTTTTGTCCTAAGGATGTGAGGGTAGCCCACCACACAACAGTCAGTAAACATGATCCATCGCAGTAACAGAAGGAAGAGAAACAGCAATAAAAACCCCACACGACTATCTCAACTGATACAGACAAAGCATTTGAGAAGATTCAACATCTGTTCATGGTAAAGCTTCCAAAAAGTGTAAGAAGGAATATATATCAATATAATACAGGCCATATATGACAAGCCCACAAATGACATCACACTGAACAGTGGAAGGGTGACAATTGTTTCTCTAAGATAAAAAAATAAGAAAATAGGCTAAGGCAGGAGAATTACAAATTTGAGGCCAGTCTGGATTACCACTGGCAGACACTCCCCCACCCATTTAAAAAAAAAGTATTCAAACAGGAAAGGAATATGTGAGATCTCTGTTTGATGATGGCATGGTCTTATAATTAGAAAACCCCAACTGTCCACTAAGGTTTTAAAACTGATTGATAAATCTAGTAAAGTTGTAGGTTGTTGGTTATAAAATAAAACTACAAACAAACGAACAAGCAAACCAGTAGAATTTCTATATGCTAACAAACTACTCCAAAATGAAATTAAGAAGCCAATCTTATCTATAGTAGCACCAAATAAAATACTTGAGAGTGAAATTAACCAAGTAGGTGGAAGATCTATTTGCTAAAAAGTATAAAATACTGAAGAATGACACTAAAACCCAAAAAAGTGCAACTCTCAATAATATTGTTAAAAAATTCTTTACTCAAAGTGACCAGCAGATTCCATGCAATTCCCATCAAAATTCCAATGTCACTTTCTAATGAGGTAGAAAAACAGCCTACAGTTTATATGGAACCAGAAAAGATCTAAATTCCAGAGGAATCTTGAGCAAAATCCTTCAACCGGATTTTGGAGTTCTCACACTCCTTGATTTCAAAGTATATTGCACAGTTGTTGTAATCAGAATAACGTGGTTTTGGCATAAAAACAGACACAATGACCAGTGAAATGGAAAACTCCAAAATAAACCAAAGTATCTATACCCTGATTTCCCAAGAACATCCAATAGAGAAAGGATGGTTTGTCTAATAAGTATATTAGGAAAACTGGATATCTATAGACAGGAAAATGAAAATAGACCCTTGTTAAAAACAAAGAAACTTAACTCAAAATGTTTATAAGAGAACTAGTGTAGACCGGAAACTATACATTACTGAGATGACACTGGGAAAAAAACTCCATGAAACTGATTTGGGCAACGATGTCTTAGGACAAGGCTCTAAAACCACAGGCAACAAAAACAGCAATAGGATTCTTCAAACTAAAATGCTCCTGCAAAACAAACACACACTGTAGAGGCAGCCCAATAACTGGGAAAACATGCACAGGCCATGCACCTGATAAACATGCACAGGCCATGCACCTGATAAGGGATTAATTTCTAAACCATACATGGAAAAAAATACGAAAGTGCTCAGCATCTCTGAACACCAGGAAAACGCAAATTAGAACCACAATGAGATGTCATCTCCCACCCTTTAGAATGTCTGTTAACAAAAAGACAGAGGGAACAAGTGTCACTCAAGCTGTGGCACAAAGGAATCTTTGTACACTGTGGAGAGGGCATCAACAAGCACTGACCTTAATGTATAAATCTCTCTCAAAATTAAAAAACAGAATTACCATACAATCTAACAATCCCATCATAGGGCATACATACAAAATAACTGAAATTAGTAAATAAATCTCTCTATTCTCATGTTCATTTCAGGAGCCAAGATATGGAAGCACCTTAGATATCCACCAGTGGACAAATAAAAATCTCTCTCTCTCTCATACACACACACCCATATATATGTATATATAAGTATACATATAAACATATGTACATATACACGTCTCCTTAAAAAGGAAATTGTCATTTTTGACAACATAGAAAAAAAATCCAAGGGTATTACACTAAAAAAGGCAAATATTATATACTTTCAATCTTAAGTTGAATCCAGAATGTCAGTTTTATGGAAACAAAAGAGAAAAAGGTGGCTACTAAAAGTTAAGGGGGAGGGGGAAAGGGGGCAGGACGGGGAAGGAGAGCTGTTGACCAAAGTTTCAGGCCGCAAGACTAAGCTTTAATGATCTATGCACTCCAGGGTAACCCAGTTAATAACAATGTATACTTCAAAACTGCTAGAACAGGTTTTTAACGTTTTCATCTCTCTCTCTCTCTCTCTTTCTCTCTCTCTTTCTCTCTCTCTTTCTCACACACACACATTGGTAAGGTAATGGGTGTTAGTTTTACTCTTTCTACAATGTATATATTGTATAAATAGTTCAAAGCATCACACTGCATCCCACAAGCATACAGAATTGTTAGTTATAAATAAATAAATAGATCTTTTAAAGGACCTAAGAAGATGGATCTAATGTTATAATAAGCTAAAAAGAAGTTTAAACTGTACAAATTCCCGACTATAAAAATCAAAATCAAAAACAACCAAACAAATAGTGGTGGTGCACGCCTTTAATCCTAGCACTTGAGAGGCAGAGGCAGGCTGATCTCTGAGTTTCGAGGTCAGGCTGGTCTACAGAGTGAGTTCCAGGACAGCCAGAGCTACACAGACAAACTGTCTTGAAAAACCTTAAAAAAAATGACTAAGGCTGGGATGTAATCAGTTGGTAGAGTGCTTGCTTGGCATGCATGAAGCCCTGGGTTTGATCCCCAGCAAGAGAGAAACTGGACGAGATGGCACAGGCTTCTAATTCTGGTACTCCGGACAGAAGCAGAAGAACCAGAAATTCAAGGTCATTCTCAGTTACACAGTGAGCTTGAGGCCAGCCTAGGCCACATGAGACTCCATCTCAAAAAATAGAACAAAAAATGAGGCTATACAAATTTCTGGGAGGAAAATGCCATTATTTAAATGATGGCTATCACTGGTAATGGGATTGTGGGTAGTATTTCTCCTTTGTTTTCATATTTATGAACTTCTGTATTTTTAATGGACATGAATTATTTTGCCAATCAAGGGAAAAAGAAGTGTGTGATGCATTCAAGAACAAGTCAAAGAACAGACAAGATTAATATCCTTTCTTTAAGCAAGTTACAAATCGAATCTAGTGCTTTAAAATGAATGAGCGGGGTGAACTACTACTGCTTGTTTCTCTGGTGTATCTACATACTAAACTGAACAATGAATGCTTTAATGTATGTGCTCAATGGTCACTTAAAGTGTAGCTCTTATATTAACTTAGTCTTGTGTTTGGCTGATGGGTTTCCGGGCTATGTATGCTCAACGGCTTGTAGAAATAGCTATGTGTTAAGCCTTACTCTAAATGTTTCTTTTTCCCACCCCCAACTAATGGAAAAAAGAGATCAAGCAGTGTATTAAATAGGAAAACAGTTTAAACGATTAACTGCTAACAAAATGTTTTCAAATTGTTTAAGTAAACAATTCAGTATTTGCTAGGCCTATACCACAGCTAGGAATTTGCATCAGNAGTGTATATAATGTGCTGGAGGAGACAGAAGTACACAAGCAGTCAACCACACACCAACAGTATGCAGAGGAGGGATACAACTCAAAGGCTTAGGGATGGTTTCTGGAGGAGATGGTATCTGAGCAAAGCTAAGANGACATTTTTCTCTCTTCCTCTACTTTCATATAAACTTCATCTTTTATTTACTTTATTGACCAAGATCTTCTGAGAAGAAATTTCCAATCTGGCTCAAGGCTTTGTCTATGTGCTTCTTACTACTCTGCTAATCTTACAGTAGTACTACTTGCACCATATTCTAATGATCTGTTCCATCCCTAGAATGGGAATTCCTTAACAACACAGTGTATCATGACTGGATGGTGACTACCAGTGAACTAAGGAAAGAAACTTCAGAGTAAAACTGACATCACTAGCACCTTGATCTGGAACGTCCCAGTCTTCAGAACTGTGAGACATAAACTTAAGCCACTTAAGTTTATGTCACTTAAGCCCCAGTTTATGAAATTTTGTTTATGGCAGCTCTAGTATGTTAAAACAAATTTTGGTACTAAGAAATGTGGTAATGTGTTTAGTGATGACTGCTGGGTAAGTGAGTGCTGCACAAGTCAGTAGTCCAGTTCATTTTAGATTTATTACACTACATCAGATATGGCTAATAAGGTACGACTTGATTAGATTAATATTTGTACATGCAGTCTTGAATTTTGAAACCCATTAGATAGCAACAACATGAATCACAAGTTCCCAGAATTAAGGATTCTCTTCAACTAAAAGAGAAAATCCCACTACAGAACCACTAGTTGGTCTAACTTACTTTGTCTTTGCCTCCTTTAACAAAGAAGGGTCATCAGTGGCCAGATACACTCTTTTTTTATCCACTTGCATTCTGCGCGAGAGAAGCTGAAAATGTTCTTCAACGTGTACCATGTATTCCTCGATGGGATGGAAGGCTGCTTCTGTTCCCACTTTGTCAGTGCGTCTGACATGGACTCTGGGGAGAAGTGGAGAGTATGCTGGTAATGTGCTGGTTCTCAATNGGAACCCTAGTCGTGGGGCACTGGGGCACATTAAATCAATTTTTCATTTATTCTCACCTTAGAATATATTAAACCATTTCAAAACACTTCATAAATACTTTAATATAGTTGCATGTTAAACAGTACAGGGCAATATGAAAGTTAAGTAAAGGTTTTGAGAAATACTTTCCTATAGANAAAGTAATTGGAATAGCCAAGAATATATGGGAACTTGGCATCAACAGATTTAAGTTTTAAAACAGATTTAAGTTTTAAGGTTTTTGAGACCAAAATCATAACAGGATTCACAGCTTAAAGATACTGCTTGTAACAATATGATGCCAAGGTTTATTTATTAATTTTTTCTTTCATTTTACCCTGTAGAGTTACTATCACTTCAGTTCATAGAATTTAGTCATCTAAGAAAACAGAGACCCAGATGAACGTTTCCAACAGTTTAAGACAAGCAAGCCTTTAAAAGGTGNTGGCTATTTTATGTTCATGAAGCCATTACAGAGTGTTTTGTTGTATTTTTTTCTCTATCAAATGTAAACAGAAATGGATCTCATTTTTTTGTATTGAAGAAAAGTCACAATGTTAAAAAGTGAGGGACGCAGACTTACACTGCCCCACAATGGCTTCTCCTGCATCTTAGCGTTGCCACAGACAGGGTTGTGTCTTGAATCTGGAGTGAGGGCTGTAGTACACGGGGGTAACTGTGCCATCTTCATGCTGCTGTTTCCTTTGTATCCCAGACTACAGTCCAGATGTGAATTTGACCACAGGAATATCTATTCAGTAATCTTTTCTTTCCTACATTCTTCTTAATCACTGTTTCTTTCAGGAAATTGGACTAGTTTCATGTGCTCTATACAAATGAAGTGGGGCAGGGAGAATTTCCCACACTGAATTTCAATGAAGTTTCAGGAGACTATTTAATATTCTGATTTTACTATGTACTTTCTTTAGCTCTAACATTTAGAATAGGGGTCAGCAACTACTCTACATATAAAGATTAAGAGACGGAGAAAGATATGGAGTAGGAAATACGAAAATAAAACAAAGGAGCTTCATAAAAAGTGAGAGGAGAAACAAAGGAAGAAGAGCATTTGAGACAGCAGAAGGGCACACTGCACCATTTGCTCTGCTGCCCCAAGTGAACAAAGGGAGCATAGTCTCTTAAGCTTTAGAGCCTTTGTTCTTGGTGGGACTAGACTATTNAATTACATAAAAATTTACGTAAAGGTGAACACACACAACTACTGCTTTATATTACTGTTGGGAGGGGGGCAGATTCTTACCCAATAACTGGATGTTTGAAGCCAAGCTTCTTGGTGGCTTCTTCTATTTCCTTTTCCAGCCAAGGTTGTGGACGGATCAAGTATTTGACAAACTGGGACACCCACCACACTGCAGGATCACCATGGACTCTTAGGAGTCGATCTGCAAGGTCTTCTGGTACAGCCAGGGGTAAGTAAGGAGGACGAGGATGGAGGCTGTCTACAATGGGGAGCTCGACCACTTGAACATTTTTGTCCTTCACTTCACCTAACAGAACATCAAAACACATCGTCACTACACTACACTCCTCAAACACTATCATGCAAAAGAACTCACTCGGAGCACTGGTATCTTCACAGCAACTCTAAGAAGTATTACGGTTTTCACTTTACACAGGAAGTCAAGAAATCTGTCTAATGTACCAGAGCAAACAGTGAGCCACGGCCTTTCTAAAAATTCCCATTGTGCTGTCACATTATCACTTTATACTTCAAGTTAGGATGGTAACCAGCATCCAAAGTATGTAACAGCCATATGGCTGACAGACACAATCAGCTACCAAGGTCATGTTTTTCTTTAGTTTGTTTTGTTATTACTGCTTTGGAATTATACAATAAGTACCTCCAACTTCTAGCTTGTCATTATAGCAAATGGCCCTTGCATTTCTTTTGTCACAGACACTAGAAATACCAAAGGATTACAATTATAAATCAAGCCATCTGTATCTTTTGTAGAAAAACAATAGACAACTAAAACTATTTTTCTTGGCTAAGTTAGACTTACTATATATCCAATTATGATAATAACAGAAACTTGTTCCTTATTTATCTCAATAGTAAAGTTCAGAGATTAGATAATCATTTTACAGATGATTGCTTTCGGAATTCATCTTGAATTCACCACTGTTATTTCTGTCCTACTAAATTTATAATGTAATGATAAAAAATAAACCACAATTGACAGACAGTATCCTCAGATTAAAGATCACTGAGTAATAACTAGAAGACCAAAATACTACACAGAAAAAAAATTATACTGAGTTACAATTTTGATAATAGAAAATAGTAGCATAAATATACAAAATAATTCCAGTTAAGATGTGGTCATAATCATGAGACAATTACAGAAACAATATACTTGCAAAGAATAAGCATACAATATATTGAAAATGTATTCACCCATATGAAACATAGTCTGTTTCTGTATATATACATGTGTGCATATATATTATATCATATTATATTATATATAACATATATAAATTAAAATATTTTAAGATAAATTATCTGGAACACAGCTAATAAAGCTAACTGCATACATATTTTAAAATCAGCTTAGTATAGCTAAGATTTAAAATCTTGGTAATATTCTACTTCTCTGTTATGTAAAGTCATTTCAAGATTTTGAGAACAAAGTCTCTAAAATATGACATCTGTAGTATGAATGAATGAATAGTAATAAAAATTTAACCTCAGCACTGCAGCTTATCTAGCATGCCAGCTAAGAAAGAACTGGGCTCCTTTTTCAGAAGAGAAACTACAATTAGAGTGTGAGGGGAAGAACGAGATGCATTTTAAACTAAGCTGTACCAGTCTCTCCTAAGACAAGGAAGTCATTGGTGCTTTTTCAGATACAGAAATAACCAGAGGTAAGACACAAATAAAAGAGAAAATACAGAATGAAAGAGGAAGGGAAAAGGTGGTTATCTTTAATTTAAAAAAAAAAAAAGCACAGAGAAAGGAAGGAAGTCCCAGTGCTGGGGATACGCACACTTATAATCTCAGCACTTAGGAGGCTGGGACAGGGGATTCTGAGTTCAAAGCCAGCATGGGCTATATAAGATATCTTTAAGTGGCATCGCCACTGGGCTTAGTGGAAGAAAGAAAGGAAGAAAAAAAAAAGAAAATAAAGAAAACAGCAGTACCTAGTCTCATCCATATCCATAAACATACATACCTACATAAGAGCAGAATTAGTAGGGCTGTCCTCTGTTACTTCTTCCTAACAAGGTTATTCAAAATGTTCAGCCTAAGTAGCTCAAGTTTCACTAATAAGAACACATTACTCCCTGAAGGCACCAACTCCTTGATTGCTTTATCACTAGCCCTACTGACAACTTTTAGAATGGAAAGAAAACTGTATCTACACCTTCCAGCTAGAGCAGTAAGTTCTTGTTGACTCTTTGTTCTTACCTTCATTAATCCAGTAACTTGTTCAAATATTGTGGAACTATATTCAAATATTTGAGGAACATTATAAACCAAACACTGTATAGTTAGAATATAAAATGATGACATGCTTTNCCAAGCAAAAACTACAAAATTTCCAGTTCTAAACCTCACTTAAATTGGACTGTTTAAAGTGTAAGAAAAATAAATAAAACATCACCACTAGCAAGTGTGCTTTCACAAAGACTCTAGCAAAATATAAAAAAATTACAACTAGTAAGGATTAAAACTTAGTTTTCTCAGTAACCACACACA
>LZPO01076168.1:21601-36758 GCA_001675575.1 Neotoma lepida
GCTGCTGGCTGTAATGCCCGAGGAGTTCTCCCTCAAGGATCTCCACTCAGGTCTTGTCTTGATCTTGACTTATATAGCACAAAAGCATTTCAAGATGAGTCAGTGTGAGGCAAAGTCAGGTTTATTAAATAAGGATAAACGATAGTACACACAGATTTGTGTGAGGGGAGGAAGAGAGAGGGGAAGGGGAGATTCTAAGAATAGTACTTTTGAAGTTACATTAATTTACAGCTGGGTTCAAAGATTAAGCAAAGTTTAAAAAGTAAGTAAAAACATATTAGCTTGTTTACTTCATTTTCTGATCTTAAAGAATCCCCTCTGTAGTGAAACTAAGGAGGTATATTATTCAGTTTAAAGATGAGGGGGTGTGCTGATAATGCTAAACTCAAAGATCACATGCGGTTTGGCCATAAGCAAGCATGGTTCATTTGATGTGTTTAACACTCTTGAGATATGTTTTAGAAAAAAATGAGTCTTTACATAGGCACTTTTCTTGGTGATTCTCCTCACACGCCACCCAGTTGCATAAAAATTCTTGATTCTTAGGCAGTGAGAAACACAACAGATCCTGGGGTTGAGGGATGAATTTTCCTTCTCATGCCACATTAATGCTCCCTCAGTTTGTGTCCTGCCTCATTTGTAGGAGTCACTTTGAATGGTATAGCTGCTAGATGCCATCACAGATTTCCTGCATTTTAGTGTCTGGAAGAGGAAGAGGAATCAAGGAAAATGTATTGAGGCAAATGTCAATTTACATGGTACCTGGACTCTAACACACAGTGATCAAGAGTAGAAACATTGCAACCACAAACATTGATGTTCAATCCTTTATCACTTAACAGTTGTATGACCTCAAATGATATATATTCAACTTCATTCTAGTTTCTTCGTCNGGAAAATTGCATTAGTAATGTAAATTGGGACAGTAATAGTTATTATTATCAATGATATATTATCAAGTTATTTGAAGAATGAAATGAGATGCAGCACATGGAAAGCTAAATACTATGGGCTGGANAGATGGCTTAGTAAGTAAAATGCTTGCCGGGCAAATATGAGGACCTAAGTTCAGATCCCCAGCACCCAGGTAAAAAGCTGTGCACTGCACATGCCTGCAGTGCTGGGGAGGCAGATACGTAAGGAGCTGAGGTTTGTTGGCCAGCTAGTCTAGAAGTATCTGCTAGCTGTAGGTTCAGCGAAGGACCGGCCCCAAACAAATAAAACAAACAATCAAACAAAAAAGATGGAGAGTGATTGAGGAAGTGTCTGATACTGACCTCTGGTCAGTACGTGCAGCAGTACACACCGCACATATGTCCCCCTCACACACGCATATAAGAAAGCTAAACACAATACTAAATGCAGAGTCGTTCTTAAAACGTTATTTATCTTTGCGTCAATTCTGCTAAAAAATTCTCAAGAAGCAACTATAGTTTGGTCCAGAAGAGACAACCTGCCAAAATACATCCTCTGAAAAATACATGACAGTACTCTCATTTCAGTGACTGCTTTATACCCAAGGCATGTCTTATTCATGCTGTTTACCACAGACAATAAAACAGTATGCAGCCTTTATCCTTTCCAAATATTTCAACAAATGATCAAGCTAAACAGTAGGAACTTCAACTATTTAAATATTAGGAAATTTGATGTTACTGCCCAACTTGACCAAAACTCTGCTCTGCTCAGAAACAGCTAGTTGTCTAAGCCACTGAGAAATTCTGTTCATATTTCAGTAAGGTTTTTTTAATGTTTAACTTACAAAGACTATCTAGATTTCTGGGATTTACATTTTCTTCAAGAGTATATGTTCAAAAACAAATGATTAAATTAAATTCTTACTGAACTGAGACTTGACAGAGAAGTCAAGAATAAAAGGAGATGAAGTCTGAACACTAGCTAGCTATAGTGAGACCTCTAGTTGTATGGAGAACCCTTAAATTTTTTATTTGAATAAAAATATGGCTGTTTACAAAATAAGTAAAAAACCAAAAAGTATGAGGTCTATTCTTCAGCATTATAACAATGGCAACATAAATATTTATATCCNGGTTTAATGACAGAGATCCCATCTTATTTAAAATACAGAAGATAAGCTATTAACAAGTCAACACCTGGGCTACTTTTCTTTTGTTTTCCAAACACATCAGTGGATAGAGATTGCTTTTTGAACAAAACTAAGACACTGTCACCTGCCATATGAGTCCTATCTCTGCTCTACTTAGGCAGCAACTCAAAAGACTAATGTCATTGCCAGTATGAAGGCTTCAATCAACTGAGAGGAAAGCTCTAAATTCAATCACTTGAAACAGCACAGCGTTGGCAACATTCTAAAGACAGCATATCACACCCTGGGAATGACTGAGCCGCATTCTGATGAGGTGCTCACTGCATTCACTAGCAACAGAAATGCCTAGTAAAGGCAACTGGACTCCAGACCTCAGTGTCATTCTGGACTGGAGACTAAAAGAGCAGCTAACAGAAACCATGTTCTATCTTGGGAGATTAGAATTAGGTAGACAGGACAATGTCAGATGAAAAAGAAAAAGACCAAGGAGGTTTGTCTGACTATGACACTAAATAGAAGGCTCTCTGTTGTCATTCTGAAATAAATTTGCTAATTCTATAGATAGTTAGAAAGATATACACCATATCTCTGTTATCACTGCCCAGAGGCTGCTAGTCTATGGGTTACTTATAAAATGGATACTGCCAGGCTGATGAGCTGGCTCAGTGGGTAAAGGCACATGCCACCAAGCCTGATGACTTGAGTTTTATTTCCAGGACTCATGTGGTAGAAGGGGAGGCTGACTTCTGTAAGTTGTCCTCTGATCGCCACACTCATGTAATGGCACAAGTGAGCTATGGCACATGCATGATGATGGCGTGTTTGTGTATACACTAGACAATAATGAAATAAATAAACAAATGCAGTAAAAATTTTTGAAAGGATGCTGCCAACAGTCTTTCATTGCTTGTAAGACCCTCTAAGTTCACAGACAGAAATTTAGAGAAGGTTTTGGTTGGTTGCTGTTGTTTTTTAAGTTAGTACTTTCTCCTAATTTGATCCTTCCAGCCCAAAGGATCCCAAAGACCCTAAAGCAGCTTCTCTCACTGGCAGGACAAGAAAATAAAGAAATAGGTACCTGGGAGGACAAGGGTATTTTTTCATTAAATGGAGTCAAATTTCAATCTTCCTTTTCTCATAGAAAGTCACACTTTATTCCTTTATTATCTGGTATACCTCTGTGCAGTGAGCAGCCACAGGAAAGGACCCAAAGGTAATTGACTTCTTTGAAATCATTGGAAAAGGTAACTAGAGTAAGCAGGCATACCATCAGAATTTCAGTGTGGACTGTTGGTTGGAAAGCTGAAGTTCCTTCTGCTTTGTGGGAATTCTATAGCTGCTTCCATGATTAATACACTCNGAGAATTGGCAATGAGATGTGTCATGATGGACTAAGTCATTTATAATTTTTGTGCTGAATTTTCTCCTGATTATGTTGACTCATATTGTTGAATTTCAGTCCTAATGATAGGATAAGGGCCAATCCTAATACCCTAAGATTCAAGTATCATAACTAGAGTGGCTGGGGATAACTCCACTTGTAAATGTTTGTCTTGAAAGCATAAAGANCTGAGTTTAATCTTGTAATCCTAGTGCTAGGGAGAGAGGAACAGGTAGATTCTTGCCAGCTTAATCTATTAGGTGAGTACCAGTCTAGTCACAGACCCTACTCCCCCATCACCCAGAAAAGTGGATGGCACCAGAGAAGTATCTGAGGTTGATTGTGTTCTGACTTACACACACACACACACACACACACACACACACACACACACACACACACACACAGAGGATTTTAACTAGAAATTCTAAACATAGTATAAGAGAAGAAAATAAAAATGTATGTTACCAGGCAGTGGGTGGTACACACCTTTAATCCCAGCACTCGGGAGGCAGAGGCAGGTAGGTGGACCCCTGTGAGTTTGAGGCCAGCCTGGTCTACAGAGTGAGTTCCAGAACAACCAGAGTTACACAGAGAAATCCAGACTTCAAAAACCTAAATAAATAAATAAATAAATAAATAAATAAATAAATAAGTTGAGAAAGGAAATAATAACAAAATCAGGCAAGAATTCTGTGGCATGGAGCAGAGGATAACTTAGCACAGCACTGTGCTTCCAGTGCTATACAAAGTGCTGATAAAACAGCACTTAACCTACTACAACACAGACTACAGCAGGAAATCCCCGTAAAGTGTACGCTACTCCAATATGCAGAGTACCAGGCACTCNGGTCATCACCTTCATCTTAGACTCCTTGTCATGTTTGACTGCAAAAAACACCCGCTTTCCCAGCTGCCTAAGCTTCCACTGTGAGAACAGGGTGAGATGTTGGACATGGCCTCATGTGCCAGCTACACTGCTGCCGCCACAGCTGCACTGACATGGCATAAACCACTCCCTTTCCCTGCGTTAAGGAACATCTCTAGACAGAGAGCTGACATGTTACAATCAGTGAAGTAAACTGTGCCATGGCTGGGACAATTCTGTAAGATGGTGCTCAAGAGATGAGTGCCTTTTCTGTTTACTAGGGGAAGGGCAGGGGATATGCACACAAGAGGAAAAAGAGCTACCAAGCAAAATGCACAAACCTTAACAAACAGAGATTAGGAAGTGGAAGAAGGAAGAAAATGCACATAGAAAATAGGGCAAGCAGGGCATGTCTGGTACTGCGGGAAGCAGGTTTTAAATTTATAGGAAATTTATAGGAAATTGTAATTATATAACTTTAAAATTTATAGGAAAATTGTAATTATATAACTTGATAATTATACTTCTAGTGAATTTTCTAATTAAGCTGAAAATATGGGGCCCTGTCAGCATATAATTTACTTTAGAACCTGGACAAGAACCTTCTTCCCCTCTATGGCCACTATTGTTCACTCTTTACAGCATGTCTCAACCTGGAGACACTTAACTATCAATAAGCTACAAAGTCTTAGCTGGCTTATCTCAAAGCCACTTAACAATATTTCTACCTTCATCTCAAGTATAAGATAACAGCAGGGATGAGATTCCAAAGCTAGTTCTTTNCAAATGCTTTGTTCCTTCTCAATGACATAATTCCTTCTTTGTTGTTTCGGCAACTAGCACAACATAAATGCTTAATTGAATGAATGAATGATTTTAATTATCTATAAGTAGTGTACCTAACAAGGACCCCAGTCTGATGTAGGAAATTATCATTTGGTTATAAGTGAGTCTACCATCAGCATAACAATCTCAGANTTACACGTAAATTTGAGGTTGGTGAATGTTACCAGTTTTTCAATTTTTAAGCTGTGAAACAGTCAGTACTACTCAGGTTCTGCCTTTATACCTTTACCAGTTTGTAGATAACAGTTCAACACCTTGAATACTTAGGAAAGTGTATAAAATACTTACAAAGCTACCTAGATATTGCTAGTCTTCTCATCACTCACATACTACTTCAGAAAATAGGAATCCTGCCTTAAATCCATCNAGCATTTCATGAATACATCCTACCTACATATGTACATAGCACATGACAGGAAAATAAATACTATTTCTGTTTCTTTCAATTTTGTTACATCACTGTATGTTTTCTAGGGAGATGGACATAATTTCCTGGAAAAAAATTCAGAGTGATAAACACTACAGAAAATATAGTTTAATTACTAAATAGTATCAGAAGCTATGATTAATTTTTACATGAAGCACAGAGCCAGAAGAAATTACTCTGCACATGTTTTTGCTAAAACATTATCTGTATTCAGAATTTTGTGAGTTTCACANTGGGTTTTAACTTGAAGTTTATAATAAAATCCACTTAAAAGAATCTTATTTTGAATATTTCTATATATCATAACTTAAAACATAAAAATAAATGAAGCATTTCCTTTAAAACTTATTTTCATATTCATTTTATTACTATTTGTGATCATATCATTATAATAAAACATACTGTACTTTGTTCAGTTCCAGAAATTTTCATGAATTGTAATGACTCAATTTGTACTTAATAGTCCTCTGAACTCTTTAACAGCNTCTGCCTACTAGGATTTTATCAAGACTCACCTACCGTGAGGGAAATGAAAGCTACAACTAGGGCTCAGTGAAGTCTAAGAATTTCTGTAAAACGCCCTTCCTCCCCATACTAGCACATCACCAGGACTGAGGAATAATCACAAAGAACTGCCCCCTAAAGGAGTCTCTAAGAAAGGTGAGGGCAACAGATCACTACAGGAAACTTCTGCATCTGAGTCCANAGCCCAGTCCACAGTAAACATTAAACACAGCTTGACTTCCAGACAAATAAACAGAAAACCTGATGCTAAAAGCCCATTTCCTTCCGTTCCTTCTTATCCAGTTCCATGATACAAGGCTTTCAGCAAAACCCCACGCTAAAGGGTTAAAACAATACAGTCTGAGAGACAAAGACACCATCAGAACCTAACTCAGACATGGCAGAGATTTTTGGATTACTATCTTAAGAACTTTAATGGAAAAAAGGACAACATGCAGGAGGAGATGAGTAGCATAGATGGAGATAAAAACTCTGAAAAAATGAAAATGAAATGCTAGCAAACAAAAGCATTATAACTGAAATGGCAGAGACTCTGAATGGCCTCATCAGATCAGATAGGATTAGATGTGCCCCAGTAAAAAAATCAGTAAGCTTAAAGACAGGACAATCTACTTACAAAACTGAATGGAAAGAAGGAAAAGTGTGCAATAGGATTTCAAGAAATAAGCGAGGCATGGTAGCACATGCCCATGACCCCAGCCTTTGGGAACTTGACTGGAAGACTATGAATTTAAGGCCAGTGTGACCTGTTCAAGAACTGTGGAACAATTACAAAAAGTGAATCACATGTAATAGAAATACAAAAGGAGAGAAAGGAAGAGAATATTTGAAATTATAATCCTGAAGATTTTCTAAAATTGATGACTGACACCAAACTATGAACCTGTAAAGATCTGAAACCACCATGCAGTATACATTTAAAAACTAAAAATAATCTAGCTAGGTCGGGTGATAAATGCTATAACGCTCACATTTTGGTTGACTAGTTGGGAGGTACAGCATAGTTGGAGGAAAGAGGTCATTAAGGGTATGCCCTTNGAGGGCAGATTGGGGCCCGAAGCACTTCCCCTCTCTTTGTTTCTAGCTATCGTTAGGTAAGCAGCTTTGTCCACCTCATTATCCCCACCATGTTTTGCCTCACCACAGGTCCATAAACAACACAGATGAATCACCATGGTCTGAAATCTCTGAAGCCATGATCAAAATAAGTCTTCCCCTGTAACTTGTTTTTCTTGGGTATTTTGTCACAGCTATGGAAAGCTNACACATGAAGCAAGAAGTCATCAATGAATCTNAACATAGGATGTCAACAGANAAAAGNAAAAAAACCGGGTAATACCTAAAATCTAAACATTTGACAATCAGCATCAGATGCTGGGAGGGATATAAGTAATACAAAGTCCCTTTAATTGTTGTTGGGAATGCAAAATGGTACAGCCACACTTATGGACTGAATTTACAGATCTTCCTCTCTGGCAGATTCATACACTGAAGTCTTAAATCCCAGTGTGATGGTATTAGGATGTGAGACTTTGGGAATATAGTGAGGTTTAGATAAGGCTGGGAATACATAGTCCTGTTATAGTCTGGATCTGAAATTGCACAAATTCATATGTTTGAATACCCAGTAGCCAGTTGTTGGTAATATTACTTGCTATTTTTAGCAGATTTATAGTGAGAGGGAGCAAAAATAGAAGCAGGAAGATGGGAAGAAGCATGCAGTTTGACAANGAAAGAAGTATGAGTATATTTACGTCATAGACAAGGCAGGTGTGGGACAAGTGGCTGCAACTGTTAAGGAGATAAGCACCATTAAAGAGAAGCCAAGCACTTTATTACAGGGCAGTAGAAACAGTACCACTCACCATCAACCTTAGTGATCCACTAACCAAATTTTTGTTTCCTGTTCTATGACCTTATGCTTTGCTGGTCTGGAAATTTTAGCTCCAGATCAGAGGTAGAGGGTGCTTCTAGGAGAGGGAAAAGCTCCTACCAGAAAGTACAACAATTATGTTGAAATGAGAGACAGGACTTCTCCCTGGCCACTTTGGGCTTCTCACACCAGGATAAGAAAAGTTACAGTGTTACCACACTTCATTCAGACTACCCAAGGGAAATTGTATGACTACTCTACAACAGAGGTAAGGAAGGGTCTATCTGGACAGTATAAAAGATTCCTTAGGATGTCTCTTAATATTATCATGCCCTGCAATTAAAGTCAGTGAGAAACTACATCTTAATCCAGACAGGATGATAAGTGTCTCAGAATCTTCCATAATGAACACATGGGTCATTTCCCCAAGCATATAACTAAGACTCTATGGAGGTACTTGCTGAAGGTGGAGGGAATACAGANCAGTGTGTTATAAATAAGTACAGCTATGGTCATGTGACCTGTTATAGAAATAAGTGCTATAATTATTGTGTTTGTTATTTCACTAAGAACATCTGACATATAGAAAGATAGATNGATNGATNGANGGATGGATGGATGGATGGATGGATGGATGGATGGATGGAGAGCAGGTATCTTTGATTCCTTTTCAATTTCATTCACCATATAACACAGATTAATATCAATATTAAATGCTGTTAAATCTAAATTATCATATTTAAAAGATTAAGTATTCCTCAAAGGATTTTTGACATCTATTACTGGGGAAAGAATTAGAGCATTTCTGGTTATATGATGGATAGTTATGACATGTAAGATGGAATTATNACTTTATTCTTGTCTTTATTTAGAAATTAAGCATGGCATAAAGAGATACTATTGTGAGTCAACTTCACAAAAGATGGGCTGGTCCTGGTTGTCACCTTGACTGGATTAAAAGAGTTCTAGGACTGGTGAATACATCTTTGCATAAGCAGGGGTATTCTCTGAGAGGAAAGACATGATGGACAGTGACTGCGGGTGGGGCTGGGGGAAAAAGATTTTCCCTGATTGTGAGTGGAACATTTCNGTAGGCTGGCAGGCCAGATGAGCACGCACAACCTGCTGTCAAAGTACAAGCTACATCATTAGATTACCCAGCTCCTACCACAGAAGCCAATCCAATAAATCCCATTTTAGTTCTCTCTCTCTCTCTCTCTCTCTCTCTCTCTCTCTCTCTTCACTCACTATTGAATCTACTCCTTTAGAGAGCCATCATTAATACAGGCCCCACAATAGGGTTACTGATTTTGTAAAAGGAAGAGACATCAGAACTCCCACTCTCCATAAGTAAACAAGGTAATGAGAAAGCAAGAAAGCGACTCCAAGCTGGGGAAAGGGTCATCATCAAGAAACAAAACTGCTGGCATCTTAATTTTAGACCTTCCAGCTTCTAGAATAGTCTCTTGGTTAAATCACCCAGTTCATAGTATTTTATTATAGTATCTCATACAGACAAAGACAGCCACTTTGGAAAAGAGTCTGGTAGCTTCTTACAAAGCTCAATATAGTCTTACCATGTNCAATCTTATTTCTGAGTACCTACCCAAATGAGGTAAAAATGATGCCTACGTAAATTCTGCACACTAATATTTATACTTGCTTTAGTCAGAATGGTGAAAAATTGGAAGCAACTGAACTGTTCTTCAATAGGTAACTGGATAAACAAGTAGAGCACAATATAATGCAACTCAGCAATAAAAAGAAACTGTCAAGGTGCAGGAACTCTAACAAAAAGGTGAGTAGGCACAAAAGAGCATGTAATATATAGTCCAACTATTTGGCATTCTAGGAAAAGGAAAATTATTGAGATTAAAAACAAACTGGTGGTTATTCTAGTTTCCTCTGTTGCTGTGATAAAGCACTGAAAAAAAAAAGTGTAGGGGAGGAAAGCATTTACTTCATCTCCCAGTTCGACAGAAAGTGAAGGCAGAAACCACAGGGTGATACTGCTTGCTACCACTATCTCTGGCTTGTTCAAGCTCATGATTAGTTAGCTTTTATTTATATAACCCAATTACCTGCATAGGGAAAGTGTCACCCACATCAATCAATATGGCTGAGCCATCCCACATCAATAAATAATCAAGACAGTCCCTCACGGACATGGCCACAGGCCAATCTGATCTAGAAAATTACTCTCTCCTCAGATGACTCTAAGCTGGGTCAAGTTGACAGCTGAAGCTAACTAGAGCAGTGGTTGACAAGACTTGAGAGGAAGAGAAGGATGAAGGTAGAAGGCATGGCACTTTTAGGGCAGTGAATGATCTCTTCAAAATTATGTATAGTGGAAGCATGTGATTATACAGTTGACAAAAGCCAGAACTATACAACAGAAACCATGAATCCTAATTTAAATAAGTTTCAGTTCTCTGATATTTGACAGGTGTTGTTCTCTGTGTAGTCCTGGCTGTCATGGAACTCTGTAGACCATGTTGGGTTTGAACTCAGAGATCTACCAGCCTCTGCCTCCTGAATGCTGGGATTACAGGCACAGGCCACCATGCCCAGATGGTTCTCTGATCTCAACAAATGTACTACAGCAATGCAAAACTTACAGTAGGGAAAAGTTGGCTGTGCAAGATACCCAGGGTATGGTGTGTGTGTGTGTGTGTGTGTGTGTGTGTGTAATCTTTACTTTCTATTCAGTTTTTATAGATGGCTACTCTAAGAAATAATGTCTACTAATTTAAAATACATTAAAATGACTAAAAGGAATACATACTTATATATTTAGTATTTTTATTGTTTTATTTTGTATTTTCTGCACTTTCTGGGTTTTTAGCAATAAACATCCATTGCTTTTTATTTTACATTTGTATTTAAAAGCAGTATGGTCAAACAGAATGAATAAATTTGGTATGGCCAGGGCCACAGCATGATCTGGAAGGAATTAAATCCTGGAAATTTTGGTCCCTCACACTTGTTTTAAATAAATCATTCCAGGTTTGGAATAGAGAAGCGCTGAGCCAGATTTCAGGTGAAATGTGTAATTTTCACTAGCAACTCCCAGGCAGGGAAAACTGAGATAGGAGATTCAGCAATGATCTGCAGCACACACAAAAATTCCTTACTTTTATAGACTGAATGTTAGAGGGAGGGCTGTTAGAGGGGAGGGCTGTTAGAGGGAGGGCTGTTAGAGGGGAGGGCTGTTAGAGGGAGGGCTGTTAGAGGGGAGGGGAGGGCTGTTAGAGGGGAGGGCTGTAGAGGGGAGGGCTGTTAGGCCTTCAAGGGGAGGGGGGGAGTGCGTGAGTTGAGAGGGAAGTTGTCTCTGAGCTTAGCAGACAAGTAAAGTTTCAAGACAGGATATGAGGCTGTCTCTTATACACATCTAGATGTGTATAAGAGACAGGTTTCAAGACAGGATATGAGGTGTTGCTGATCCCCTCTACAGGGGCAGCCTCTGTGATCAAACAACCCTGTTGTCCAGTCAACACAATCTCTAACCTTCCTTTTCTTGTTCTCCAATAATTAAAAACAATGTCACTTCTCCTTAGGTCTCTTTTTGGAAGAGTTCTTTAAAGANTTCCTAGTAACTGTTAAATATTATCAGAGATATGCTTTTTTTTCTTTGACGAAGACGAGACTAGGGAGAGAAAGGATTCCATGAAACTTCCAGCCAACTAATAAAAGCCACATGTATTTCAAATTAGAAACACAAAGAAAGTGTTTTGTTAAATCAAAGGCCTGTTTAGTCCAACTCTAAGGCCACAAATGGAAACACCTCAAATTAAATACATAGGTATCATAGGTTACCTGAGACTTCACCTGGGAAGAAATTCGTTCTGTTTGAATGAATTTACTTTCTCCTTTGAAGTAGATGTTTTTCATTTTGTAAGCCAACTAATTTCATCTAGTNGGTATTGATATAAAGACTATATAATGTGACATAAGTGGAAATACAACTTTGTTAAAGTCCTCTCTTTCATGACAAATAAATACATAAAATTGCCCTTATGCAACATTATTTATTTTTACTAACTGATAAACTTCTAAGATTCAAAATAAATAAAACTGATAATCATCCCCCTTCTACTTATATTTGATTATATTTTTAGTCAGCAAAAATCAAGCAATACATTATTCAGATTGTCCTCAACAAAACAAAAATAAAATCAACTATTAAAATTAACTTTATTAATAATGGATTTGATGTAAAAAATATCTCCAATGTTAATAGGCCCAACCCAGCTCCATTATAATGTGTTTATTGTTGTTCCAGTAGTATACTTATATTGAGCATATTATTTTTAAAAGATAGATCAAGAACAGGTATCAGGCTAGAGTTTGAATTTCACATGTGAGCTTTGTTTTAAATAAGAATGTATTTGAAAATGTAACTGAAGAAAACCACACACCAAGTGTCAGGTCCAAAGAAAGCTGGGACAAGGTTCACATGGTACCTGTGGCTCCTCCTAGCACTTTTCACCCCTACTCTTAAACCACTCCAGTCCAGAGGCTGGGCTTCACTTCCTTTCCCACAGCTTCTCTTTACTACACAAATCTGACATTTCGGCCATGCACCCTCCTGGTCCTCAGCTCCTCTCCTGGTTACTTGCTCCCTTCTCTCTTCACGTCCTCTCTCCCCCTTCCCCTCCTCTCATGACTGGATTCATTCCAGATGCCTCTGGTCACACTGTCCCTCTTATCTACAACCAAACCCTTTTCCTCAACCATACCTAGGAGTGGTCATGTCCTCATTTTCATTCAAGGAAAAAGAGCATTTAACAGCTTGAGATGCTAAATAAAGCCATTTGCCCAAAGTGGGCAAGATTACTGGTTTACAGCTGCTTAGCATCCTCCAAAGGCTCTATTTTCTAGGTGCTTTTGTCCACAGAATAGTCTGTGGTCTCTGCTCATCAGTTTGGTATNCTGGTGTTAAGTAATGATGGCACAGAAATGAACCAGACAAAATTAGGAAAAATAACTTTTTGAATATTTATTCAGTTTAAATTATATACAATTATATAACTTTTAATTAATTTGGGAGAGATCTGACTATATTGTTCTCAGTGTTCTATGTAATGATACCAGAGAAAAAGCAAATTCTTCCACTTGGTATTGACAGAGAAAACTGTCCAAATCTCTTAACTTAGCTGGGATGCTCTGTAGCAGACAGTGAAAATACGTTGTCTCATAATTCTCCTGACAAGAGACTGAAAAATGACAAGTTAAGAAAAACTGCCTGAGTTGTTCCTGTCTACTTATTCCTTCTGTAGAAGCTGAACTACAGAAAGGAGGGATGACAGGTGAAAAGCAANGGTCTGTAAAAAGACTGAACCATCATCTTTCTGTTTGTTTTTTACTTGTGAACCTTAGTATAAAATAATAATTGACTAACTTAAGTTGAACTAAATAACACAGAACTTGGGAACAACACATTATATGTTAGTAAAAATAAAACCCACCATCTTTAAAATAAGAATTTGCTCTCAACAGCAGATAATTCTCCCAAAATCCAGCTCTGTGAAACCACTTCTTCACCTAGTACGTTTGTGAAATGACATGACTAGATAAAGGNTGCAGGGTGGATTTAGTCACAACTCAAAAGGTTGCATTCAAATAAATATTCCTAGAATGACTCTGTTTGTTCACTTCTTTAATCACCTCAGCATGTCCTTAAGACCCAGGGGGACTTCATTTCAACAACACAGAACAGCAACAAGCTCTTTAAAAAAATGTAAGGCAAATGTATTAATTTTTGGATTTTTATATGGATCTGTGACTACTACTGTTTTTATAACACTACACATATAATTTGGCTACTAAAACAGAGGAATAAGTGCTGATAAGTAGTTATGGGCACATTACAATCATTATAGTATTCNTCTTTTGTGAAACACAACTGAAAATGCTATCATATATACATTTGAATTAATGCTAACAAAATATCTGCTCCAACATAAAACAGAGAAAAAATTGCAATTTATAACTAACNCATATTCTTTTCAAGCTAAGAAAAAATGTTTAAAGAATAGATTTCACTAAATGAGAAACATTTAATTTAAAATATATATCCCCAGGAGAGCAAGGAAGAATGATCTGCTCACATACACATTAATTAGTTCAATGATTATGTATTAATATTAATGATATTCAGAAAATGAAATAGCTTACAGCTATTACCAGGCTTTTAAAAATGTTATAAACATAGACATAACATTTATGACTCATATAATATATGCTAGTCTGCATAAATTACAAGACTAGGTAATCTTTATGTCCTGTCTACTTNTATTTTTGATGTTTGGAGTATTTTCCAATCAACAGAGTAATTTATCCTTTCATTGCCTTGAGAATAAAATAATACTTCAAAGTACAAACAATTAACTATTAACTGTCATATTCTAAACTGTATAAGAGAATGATATCTAGTAATTTAACTGGTTTACGTGTGTGCTAGNGATTGAACTAGGGTCTTGTATATGTCAAACAGGCATCCACTCTGCCACAGACCTGTACCTCCATCTCCTTCTAAAGGAATATAATACTCAATATTTTAGGAAGTACAAAATTTTTTGAGTTTATATGCATTATACCTTAGGCAATGCTTATAGCCAGGGCTTGAGCAATAAAAATGCCAATCCTACGTCACTCCTCAATTTAGTTAACAAATAATCCCCAACAAGCAGTGCTATATTAACTTGACTATTTTTGGNAGTATCTTTCAGAAGCAAGATTGCACTGTTTGCCACAATTACTGCACATATATTATATAAAACTGCAAGCAGAATAACCATAAATAAGAACTTAATACAAAAATTGCAATAGTGTAAATGGCAGTTAAGAATGAATACAAAATTCAAGGTTTATTTAATAAAAGAACTATCATTTTCACACATGTACACCTAAAAATACTTGTATCCAGGTTGGTGCAGTNGTGACACAAACGGTATAGGAGTAACTAACCACTGTTTTAAAATTGAATTTAAGGCCCATTCCATGAGCTGGAAACCAAACNTGACACTACTAAAGTGGCCAAGAATCTTAGACTAGATAGATTAGTCATGAACCTAGGGGAGTATCTACCAGTAGTATTCTACTAAAAGAACACAGCACTAAAATGACTCCTAATGACATATTGCTATACCCATACATTAGTGCATTTG
>LZPO01076168.1:57083-68385 GCA_001675575.1 Neotoma lepida
TTATCAGGCTTAGTGCAAGCACCTTTAACCACTGATCTGTCTTGCATGTCCCTGTTTACACTCTTAACCAGTTCTCCTACATCCTCGCTAACACTTGGTATAATCAGTCTTCTTATTTTAGCCATTTAGTATGTTTTTAATAATATGCCATGGGTTTAGTTTATATTTTCCTTTGACCGTAGTTGGATGGTATCTCTTTATTTGCCTATTTACCTTTGTATCCTATCCTGTGTGTGCATGTGTGTGTGTGTGCACACATTTGTGTGGGTACATGTGTTTAGCAGTGAACATGCACTTGGGACAGGCAGGAGACAACATCTGGTGTCACTTCTCAGGTGCTTACCACCATTCTGTTTTGTTTTGTTTGAGATGCACCACCATGCCCAGATTTTTTTCACATGAGTGCTGCAGATCAGACTCAGGTCCACGTGCTAGTAAGGCAAGCCAACTGAGCTATCTTCCCAACCCCCTTATTCCTTCTTTAATGAAGGACCTGTTCAAATCTTTTGGTCAACTTTTAGTTGGGATATTTATTTTCTTATGATTGAGTTTTTATTTTGCTGGCACTAGGGATTGAATTCAGGGCTTTGTACATGCCAGGCAAGTGCTCTAACGTGGAACCATTGCCTCTCCAGTTCTAGTTTTATAATTGAGCTCTGACATTTAGGTCTTTTCTTCAGTCTCCATTCTCTCCTGGCTGGATGTCTACTGCTTTCGCCCCCAGTGCACCAGTTCTTTTCTCTGTCACTTCCACAACCCAGAGCCCACTGGAAGTCACTGTGCTTTTCTCTCCTAAAATTTCCGTTCAGTTCTTCCTTCTACCATCTAACTCTTTGCTGAAGCTTTCTCTTTTCTCACTTGTTTGAAGGCTCTAATCGCTACTGGAGAGTGTGTAGTATTACAGCTTGTGTAAAACCTTTGTTAGACATTCCAGCACCTGTGCAGTCTCTGTGTGGTATCTACTGGTTATCACTTATCATTTAAATTGAGGTTTTCCTGGTTCTTAGTATGATGAAACTCTACTTTCTATCTGCATTTTCTTTTTTAGTAAACAGTCACATTGTATGGATTCACAGGGAATGTTTTTGCCATATCTTTAAGGGTCTTGGTTCAAATGTTAATTTAACAGTTAAAATCTTTTCAGCATTGCTGTGCAATCATTCTGCTTTGACGATCACAAGGACATGTGACAGTATGATTTTGTGATTTATCACTAAACCATATTTATGACTTATTTGATTTTAGAATTGCAGGATCACTTCTACCTTCTGGAAAACTTTTATAATAAGTTGTTGAACAAATACAGCAAAAACTGAAGAATTCTAATTGCAGTTCAACTTACATTCAAGTAAGTTAAAAGAATAAGATATTTGCTAGGTGTAAAGTTACCCAAGATGAAGTAGGTAGGGAATAACAACTGCCATACTACCAGCTATTCCATTTCTAGGATCCCAGATGTTAAGAGCCTCATATGTAATTCTGAGACTTCGTAATAAGTTACATAAAGCCTTTTTATTAGTAATAATGAAGATGGTGTGAGCATATAAAAAACAAACTTAAAATGACAACACATAGTAAGCTATAGATAGCACAGTGTCACAAATTCAGAAAAGTTCTTTCAGTCCCAGTAAGTATTTCAAGAAATATTTACATTCTTGTCAAAAACGCCTAAACTGTGAAATCACTTTGGCAAGAATTTTGAATGAAAAAACTAAATTTACAGTTTACTGTAAACCATGCCTAAAGGATAAATATACTACTCAAAATTAAGAATTATAAAGTGATTATTGGCAAATGTCACCAAGATTAAAAATGAAGAAACAAAGCAAATGACACTGTAACCTATGTAGAAAATCTGGTAAAATCTGCAAAAAATTTACCTGATCTAATAAGCAGTTTTGGCAAAATTGCAAAATATAAGATCAATATATAAAATTCAACTGTATTTTTACATACTTGCAATACTAAGATATGCTTATTGTAGAATATAAACAAAATACAAAGGATTTATAACAATATTTTGAAAAGAAGAACAAGGTTAGAGAAATCAGACTATCTATCCAATTTTAATACTTATTGCAAAGATACTGTAACCACGATGGTGTGCTAATGACTGTACTACCTTGTTTTCGACGAAAGCAATAAAGTAATGGGAAAAGGCAAGTCTTTGAACAATGGCTCAAATAAGCAAGAAAATGAATCTTCTGAATTACTGCTTCATATCATAACTCCAAATGGATCACAGACCTAAATGTCAGAGCTCAATTATAAAACTAGAACTGGANAGGCAATGGCTCCACTTTAGAGCACTTGCCTGGCATGTACAAAGCCCTGAATTCAATCCCTAGAGCCAGCAAAATAAATAAAAAATAGGCAAATAAATAAATCTTCTAGAAGAAAACAGGAAAAAAATCTAGCCACCTTACCTTTAGCAAAAGTTTCATAAGTATAAAAGTGCAAACTATAAATAAAATAGGATTTCATTAGCCTAAAAACCTTTGCTCCTCAAAAGACAGTGATAAAAAAATAAATGGATGCTAGAGAGATGGTTAAGAGTACTAGCTGCTCTTCCAGAGGACCAAGGTTCAATTCCCAACACTCACATGGCAACTGACAACTGCCTGTAACTGCCTTGCTAGGTGATCTGACATCCTTTTCTGGACTGCAGGCACTAGGCATGCACATGGTGCATATACATACAATGCAGGCAAACACCTAGACATAAAAGAAATAATTTTAAATCTTAAAAAAAAAAAAAAGAAATAGGTAGGCTACAGACTGGAAAGTGTTCCTTGTTTCACAATGTCATGTCAGGACTTTTCCTTTCCTTTATGTTTCTTTCTCTTTTGCATATTATTATGGCTTTAGGTTTCATGTTTTATGGGATTCCTGAGATGGTGAGTGAATCTCTCTTCATCTACATATGTCTTGTGCCTTTTGTTGGGCTCTTTTCCTTCTGTTTGTTTTGCCCTATTCTGATGTGTTTGTTTTATCTTCTTTTATTTTATTATTATCCCTTAGATGCCTGTTTTCTAATGAGAAACAGAAAGGGGGTGAATCCAGATGGGGGAGAGATGGGGGGGACAGCTGGAAGGAGCAGAGGGAGGGGAAGCCATAATTAGGATATATTATATGAAACAAAAACTATTCTCAATTTAAAAAAAAAAAGAAAAACACATTAGTACAACATTTTCAGTACTGGGATAGTTGTTTTAGAATATTCAGATACATCAGTAGCAAAGGTTTAGAATTCTGAGAATTGTGCTGGGTAGATAGCTCATTGTTTCCTGTGTCACATCATTTCCACTGAGAACCAGAGGAGAGATAATAAATTAGATTTTCAATAAGGATTATGAAGCTGAAATTATGACTCTGATATTTTCTTTATCTATTAATTTGGGAAATATCAAATTCATGAGCATCTGAATTATTATGGAAAGCAAATGGAGTTTTATGAGTGCATTCACTTCTGTAATTGTCAGTTTGGGATGCATGGCAAAGGGTAGAATGAGTGAAAACCTGATAAAGTTTCCTCAATCTGAAAAACAAAACAAAAAACAACAAACAAACAAACAAAACAATAACAACAAAACCCCCAAGAAATTAAACATACAATTGACTCTTAGGTAAAAAGAATGAAAGCATAAGCCCATGTAAACATTTGTATACAGATGTTCAAAAGTTTATTCATAATAGCCTCAAACTGGAAATAAGTAAATGTCTCTCAAAAGGCAAATAAATAAATAATGGTGTATCTGCAAGTGTAGTATGACTGATAATTAAAGGTAATGAAATACTGATACATACAATGTGACCCAAGAGAACATTTTAAAAGAGAAACAGAAAACAAAGCAGATGACAGGTACTTGTTACAGTGTGAGGCGCTGACTATGACCAGATCATAGTTTAAACACAGTGGCTCAAAGTTTAATGAGTATGCGGAAGCTCACAAACCATTGTTATTTCCACTTTATTAATAAACAGATGATGGTTCTGTACCACCAGCTGTTCACAGTTCACTGAATGAGGACCTAGCAGATAGGAGATAATTACCTCTTCCCTGTAGGAGGTAAAGTGGTTCTCATTCTGCAGGCTCCTCTAATGAATGGTCATGGGAGTATGAGACCAACAGAACATGCCAACATCAAGTTGGATTTTAATGACCCCTAAACACTTAAACCCCCATTTACCTGTATGAAAACAGATGCCTTAAAATACACAGAAGCATGTCAAGGACTGCCCTTTTGATTCTAATTTAAAGAAAAAACAGTTCTTGCACATGGAAACTGTGCTGACATAGAATTAGGAAAGGACTGAGTGGAGGACATTTTATGGTTATTTCAATTTGAAACATTTCTTATTTGGTTTTAAATATCTGTATTAATTCATTACTTTTTCCTCAAAAGAATCTTCCCTCAGTTTATTGCCAGTTAAAGATGCTTCCATTCCCAACATTTTGGCTCTTTCAATTACTTAGAAAGGTCCACTGATTCTATTTCTCCCACTCTCCAAGTTTGTCTCTCCTTCCAAGGCAAACTCTCAACATCTTCAATTCTTCCTGCCTACACTACGATCTTTGTCCTAAATGCTCTTGCTGATTTAGTCTCTTTAAATACTAATATAGTTCAACCGAAATACTATGTTTAGATTCTATCATTCATTGTACCTTTTATGTATAAAACTCTTTTAAAACTAGGTTGTCACTAGTGTACCATGCCCAGGGCCCTGGGTTCCATCCCTGGCACTTGGGAGAGGAACAAACAAAACTAGGATGTTGTAAGAGCAAAACCAGGAAGTGTCTAGAGAATATTAATAATAAAATAAAATTCAAAAGTTCTTCTTTAAAAAATCAAAGGTTATATATTCATATAAGTAAGAACTTTAAAAGAACACACTAAAAAAAGACGAGGTAAAGGCCCTTAAAAGGTTGATAAGTATTTCTTGTCAAAATGACATCTATAAAATAAGTATCTTTCAGAGCCATTTAATGTTCATACACCACAAAGCTTGCCNTCTGAAGCTCTCAAATCTCTCTAGNGTGTACTTCCCATCCCCTCTTTTTCATACAACCTACAACTCCAGACAAACTAAAGCGTTCAGCTCACATTTGGAATGCCGTATTCCTTTTTCCCTGCCAATGGCCACTGCTCACAGCACACTCTTCAGCTAGCATATCCTTTGCCTCCATTTCTGGGTGTAGAAATCAGACTTGACCACCTTTACAGTTAGGTTCAGATAATATGTCCTCCATAAACTATCCCCAATGTCGCCTTCAAAATGCCAATAAACATTTCCAATAAAATATAGCATGCTCTTAATAGTATAGTTTGTGTATATGTGAACAAGTAGCTTTTTTTAGGCTAGGCAGGGACCTTGTTTTAGCCAATGTTATATTTCTGAGGCATAAAATACTGTCTCACTGAATAAATATGTAAAATGAGTGAGTAGTTAATTTTTTAAAAAGCACTTGACTTTAAAAAGTAAACTTCAATTTTCACTTTTTATTTTACTATGTTTTTTTATTTCTACTCAAGGTTTATTTCTTAACCTAACCTTCTTACCTGGAGATAAGTTATTCTCCGCTGGACCAGCTCTGTTAGATCTTTGGCCTCTTTTTCCCGCCAATCACCTGCTCCATCTGTTTGACTGAGGTAGTACAGATCTGTCATGATAGACCTGTGAAAGCAAGCAACATTGGAGGTCCACTTATTTGTACTGTTTCAGTAGATTACACAAAACTACAAGGGAGCCAAATTCTTCAGAAATATTGATACTCAGGTATATGATGGTATTTATCTTTTATTTTCCATTAAGACTATGAAAGTTAAAAATTAAGTCTCTATGGTCCATGATTCATTCCTATAGAAAATCTTTTCTGATGAAAAGATACACAACTTTTCCCCACAGGCCAACCAGTTACACTGTTTTCCCAACAAAGAAAAAAAAAAGTTCAAAGAATGCGATTCAGTAGACATGGTACTGGTGTTTGAATAGTATCACTGTGTCCTCACTCTTACCATTTCATGACCCCTCTTAATATTCCACTCTGAGTGATTGGGNAAAAATTAGAGGAAAAACTTGACACAGATCTTAAACAATGTCCTAAACAATCAAGGATTAGCAAATTCTTTCTTTTAAAGAACAAGTACTAAGATTTTAGGTTGTGTGAAGATCTGTTATTTTTTTTTTTTTGAAAATATGCAATGCTTCATAAATTTCCATGTTAGGAAGTAGGAAAAGAGCCCAATTTTGCCCTTGGATTATAATTTGCTGTATTTGTTGTTCTCTCAGCAAAACTAAAGTAATAATTAGGATACCTTCTCACTGTGTAGGCATCAGTAATTTCAATTACAACATGTTAGATTTCCTCGCAATGAACTAAAATACCCTGTAAATTACAAAGAGATGTCAGAGCTAGTACAGATAGTTTTACTGATATTGCACTGAATAAAACAACTGCACTTGGTATTAAAGAAAGCTGTTATAATAAATCTGGTGTGAGGAGAAGGTAGCTTAGTTGGTATCAGTACTGGTGGAGATCCATAGTCAGAAACTGGTTATGTATTTGTGTGCTGGCAGATTACTTGGGGCCTGTTAGAGATAGAGAGTATTACTGCTGGAGATAAAGCACAGTGGAATAAAAACCCAATCTATTAGCAAATGACTACTAGAGGAAAGAAGGAAGCCCAATATGCTACACTTAGCTTTAAAATAAAAGTAAGTATGTGAATACACATGCACATATATAGATGGGGATCAAAATCAGTAAGTTTTATTGACATTCATAGCTTCAAGTGGGGAGAAAACATATTAAGCCTATATGAAAATATAAAAATTGTTGTGTCTTGGGCTCTCTCCTCTTTCTGTNCTAACACAGGCTCCTGCAATATAGTCCAGTCTAACATCAAACTTGTGATTTTCTTGTATCAGTCTCCAGAATACTGGGCTTATGGGTATAAGCCTCTACACCTAACTATGGTTTCTAAATTCAGGTCTTAGAAATCAAGAAATTCTTGTACCATAAAAAAATGGAAGCAGAGATCTGCATTTCTTAATGAATTGGTAAATTAAAAAAGCAGTTTATTTTTAAACCAAGTCATATTAATACTAAGTCTCTGCAATTCATTCCATCCCAATCTGTGTAGGAGTCAGAATGATCAAGTAACTAGATGACCAAACATAAGAAAGAAAAGTGCTCAGTATCATTTGACACAAGAAAATGCCAATAAAACTACAATGTGTCAATCATTTCAACCAGTTAATAGGACAGTCACAAACACACAAAGGATTTTTTAAAAAAGGAACTCTCAGACATTGTTGGTAGGGATGTAGATTAATTCAATCTTATGATTCAGCTATCTCACTTCTAAATACATATCTGGTATCTGAAAGAAATATAATCAGCATGTCACTGAAATATGTTTATTGCTGCATTAGTCACTGTAGTTGAAAGTTCCTCCGTCCCACCTGGTCCCACCAGACCCCGTGTTCCTCTGGCCTGGCAGTCCTGTTGCCGCTTACAAAATAATCACTCAGTAGCTTATATTAATTATAACTGCTTGGACATTAGCTCAGGCTTATTACTGACTAGCTCTTACACTTAAATTAACCCATAATTCTTATCTATGTTTAGCCACATGGCTTGGTACCTTTTCTCAGTTCTGTCTTGTCATCTTGCTTCCTCTGTGTCTGGCTGGCGACAACTAGCAGCATCTGCCCCACTCTCCTTTCTTCTCTCACTTTCTCTCTTGGATTTCTTGCCTGACTATATCCTGACTTGCCATAGGCCAGAGCAGCTTCTTTATTAACCAATCATAGCAACACATATTCACAGTGTACAGAAATATATCCCACAGCAAGTCACAGTAACTGAGAAGTAGAATGACCTAGATGTCCATCCTTAAATAAGAGGATAAACAAGAGTTTCTATTGCTGTGATGAAAGACCATGAGCAAAGCAACTTGGGAGAGGAAAGGGTTTATTGGCTTACATATCCCAAGTCACAGTCAATGGATTTCTAATGAGAGAAGCCAAGGCAGGAACTCAAACTGGACAGGAACATGAAGGCAGGAATTNGGAGGCAGGAACCTAGTGGCAGGAGCTGTTGCAGAAGCCATGAAGGACTGCTGCCTACTGGCTTGCTCAGCTTGCTTTCTTCCTATAGCACCCAGGACCACTAGGCCAGGGATGGCACCACCCACAATGGGTTGGGCTCTCTCCCATCAATCACTAATTAAGAAAATGCCCTATGGAGGCATTATATCAGTTGATATTCTCTCATATCAGATGACTCTAGCTTGTGTCAAGCTGGCATAAAACTAGCCAGCACAATAAGAAACAAATAAAAACCTTCCTTGTTATTTTTTTTCTTTGGTGGCATAATTGAGACAGATTAGACATCCCCTACACACACACGTACACACACACACACACTTTCACAAAAAAAGTTTTAGGACTATAAATATAGAAAAAATAACTCAAGAGAAAATACAAAGAACACAAACATAGCCATTTTTGAGATGAAGTTTCAGCCATAAAGAAGACTGAAATCCTGTCAATCTCATCAAGATGGATGGAACTGGTGCACACCATGCTAAGTGAAATATGACCGATTCAGAAAGGCAAGTACCACATTTCTCTTTCATATGTGAAGGTTTTTTTTTTAAAGTCAACTTCAATATAATAGTGATAGCTAGAGGTTAAGAAAGTAGGGTTGAGGAATATATAAAGGGGGGCTAGATTTAGTCACTGTAAATGTACACATATATTGAAGCATCNCAAGAATTTCATTAATACCCACAATCAACGTTAGTATAAAAATAAATAAGGCACAATATTTAGTCAGAATACCCAATCTACTCTCAGTCTAAGATTAAGTCTGATTTTTAAATCCCCAACCCCCTTCTCTCTATCAGAGACCACATAAATAAGTCAGTTATGACAGGAAACAAAAAGTTAAATTTGTATTATTTCTTCACCAACTCAATGACATCTGGAAGTACATTCCTACAAAATATAGTTTTCTGTGTTAAGGATCTGAATACAATCAAATCAGAAAGTTATGGCCCATTACTGGGAATTATGATGATTAAAAAAGCATTCTGCAGAAACTCTGGATTTTTCAGGGATTCCACACCCTGAGCCATACTCCCTATAAAATCCTAAAGCTGGAAATTTCGCTCTCTGCTTTTATCACTAAAGTATCAAGAAATCTCATAGTTGGGCAGTGAGTATGATAGCTTCATATGAGGCCACAGCAAGGCCTAGCATATGTAAGCCTAGGCAAGGTTAGGTACCAGCAAAATGAGGGTAGCATGCAGATGCCTGATGACACTAGGTACATTAGAATAGAATGTGTGACTTTAGATTCAGCAGCTATGAGGGCTGTCAAAACTTCATTTCAAAAGCTGTCTGTGTTTGTGTTATTGCATTTTCCTGAGTAATTTTTCTATTTTCATAGTCATAAAACTTTTATGTGAAAAGGGAGGGTGTCTAGTCTATCTCAATTTTGCCATCAAAGAAACTATAATAAGTAAGGTTTTTATTTATTTCTGATTCAAAATGCTAAAACATAAAATTCTCCCTCAAGGGCCAATACAGTTATAATTCATACAAGAATAATCTGAAGATGAAGATTCAACATACACTAAGATAAACTTGACTAAGGGAGATTGCTGAAAAGTCTAGTTCTGGGTAAATCTGGGTCACAGGCAAGAACAATTATCTGAAATTTGTCTAATGTTGCTGTGATNGTTACTTTTCATTATCAATTTTCATTAGGTTTAGAATCATTATGGAATAACACCTCTTGTGTAAGTCAATGAGGGTATTTTCAAAAAGGCTTGACTAAAGACTCAAGCTGAATGTAGGCAGCACCATTTTCCGTGTGGGGCCCAGACTGAATAAAAAGGAAAAAGCACTTGGAGCACCTGCATTCATCTCTTTGCTTCCTTACTGCAAACAATGTGACCAGCTGCCTCATGTCCTTGTCATCTTGAGTTTCCTGCCATAGTAGGCTGTACTCTCAAAACTGAGGATCAAAATAAACCTTCTGTCTTCCAAGTTCTTTCTTGTCAGGTATTTGATCACAGCAACAAGGAAAGTAACTGATACAGTTACCTCACTTCTCTAGGTCTAAGAATAGCTACAAACAGGTTTAGAGTAACTCTCCCTTATCCATCGGAGATACATTTGAAGACCGCCACCCAGTGGATGCTTGAAACCATATACAGTACCATTTCTTCCTATACATACAAACCTATGGTAATGTTTAATTTATAAGTTATACATAGTAAAAATTAGTATTTAATTTATAAGTTATACATAGTAAAAATTAGTATTTCTACCTCTGCACTTTGTGGGTGTTATGAAGTACAGCAAGGACTACATGAAAACAAGCACTACAACGCTGTGATAGTCCACCTGGTAACAGGGATAGCTACTTGGTGATTTCCTCGCAGTTAGCATATGCAGATTGGATTGGATATACAAAGAGATGATTCACATCCTGGCAAGATGGTATGAGATCTCACTGTGCTACTTGGAATGATGTACAATTTAAAACTTGTAAACTGTTTATTTCTGGAATTTTCCATTTAGTATTTTTGGATGGTGGTTAACATTGGCTAACAGACTAGAAAGCTAAACAACAGATAAAATGGACTACTGTAATTCTGCTTACGTCAGAGTGTTACTGGATTGATAATGTGGTTGTACTGATAATGGATGAAGACACTTTATCATTAGTAATTAGCAGTAGACAAGCCTTGGTAGATCAGTTTTAATATGCAAATCATTCTTCAGTTTGGAACCTCCCTCCAAATACATGGAGGCAGGCAAAACAATGGCTGCTAGATACAGTATATTCTTCCACCTAGATCCTTAATGTAAACTTCATTTTAAGGAGGAGGGACATTCCTTGAGAAAGATTGAGAATTAGTATTTCGTGAATTAGTATACAGACTAAGGGATAAACAGAATAGGAACAACCTCCCATGAAAATATCTCCCTGTGTTCATAAGTACTAGGAAGAATGTTCTGTTATCACTTGAAAATATTCCTGGATGTCCACAGAAAAATATTTTTGTCCAAAGAAATTCAAAGGCTGAGAAAGATTATACACATTGTAGATTAATAAGACTTTCAAACAAATCACATCTCTAAGAAATTAAGATTTTTCATCCCCTCTGCAGACGCACACACACACATGCGTGCATGTGTGTAACATAAAACACAAAGATCTGATGTGAAGAACTGTAAAAGTTAGCTTTTCAAGAGTGGAAACATCAGGCGGTGGTGGCGC
>LZPO01076168.1:88384-104748 GCA_001675575.1 Neotoma lepida
TATATATATATATATATATACACACACACACACACACACACACACACATATATATACACACTCATACACAAAACCAAGATAGAGAGAGCGAATAAAAGATACAAAAGGGACACCATAAGGACCAGAGCAATGGCTCGGTAATTAATAGCATTACTGCTATTGCAGAGGACATAGGTTTAATTCCAGCATTCACATGGCAGCTCATAGCAATGCATAGCTCCAGGTCCAGAGGATCTAATACCCTCTTCTAACCTCCCGGGGCACCAGGCATACTTGTGGTGCGCAGACATTCATGCAAACAAAGTACTCACATGTAAAATAAATTTTTTAAAAAGACAATGTAAAAANATATTAAAAATATAGTAATGACCATAGCTGAATTTATGGAGATGAAAATGCTAGCTATAAAAAACATAATGAATGGTGCTGAGGGTCAGCCTTGGTGGTTGACAGGTTCCAGAGAGGAGGCAAGGAGTAGCCGAGGGAGGACTGAGCCAGCCCATGGTGACTGGGAGAATCTTGCAGTCTGACTAATTAGCAGTCAGAATNTTTATTTATACAGAATTCAGTAAGCAGGGATTGATTCATATTGGTCCAAAGGATAGATCATATCATTTTTGTTTCTGGACATGTGCTTAACTTTTTCTCTTGCACATCTGNAGCCGTAAGTTTAATCATNATTGATAAACCAAGACAGAGCAGAATCATCTTTTACAATCATTTCCTCTCAAGTTTAGTCATCATTGATAAATAGTTATCTTTTATAATCATATTTACTCATCAACCCCATAACTCAATTTTAAGAATCCATAGGCATATGATAGCTTGTTCTCAGGCTGGTAGCTCTTGTGGCTTCAAGGACGCCATACAGAAACAAAATCTCCAAGCCCCCAGGCAGAATGCCATGTCCTGAGCAGTGTATTATTAACTCTTAATGGTCAGAGTGCCCAAGAAAAATCCTCAGGCCAAAGCTGCTGCAGTTATTATTCAAATTATGACATAATACAATGTTTACATTTATCTTTATAGAATTTGTTTATATGTCTAATCCTGGCATTCTGTTGTTCCTTGGTCATAAGACACCACAGTGGCTCTGCATGAGCTAACTTTTCTAAGAAAGGGAGGTCCTGATACCTCATTCTTTTAACATCATTTTCTGCCCATCAATATAAGTCTCTGTATAGGGCAGAGGTAACTCCAGCTAATCTAACTTTGTTGCTGTATATGCCACACAATTCCCTGAGCATATAGTNGGAAGAGAATTGTAATCTGATCTGTCAACTTTTAGCCAAATCTTGTTGATCTGTTTAATTTGACTTTGTTTTGATTATCTTGTTCCTGACTAAGTACAGAGACAGATGTTTCAAGTATGTCTCATAGCCTCATAAAGAGATCCNTGGCTACTTTACGTGTGCCACAACCTCCAAGGCATAAGGAAGACCTTCAAGTAGATAAGGATATCTTCCTAAAAGCAAGAAAGGTAGTGTGCTCAGGACTTTCCTGCGGAAGCTTAGAAGCAGTACTCCTGGAAGAAGTATAAATGCATAATGCATAAATGCTGCATGAATGATTCTTAAGAGATTTCCATCAATCCAACATCCTCAAATTGTACAACTATTAAAAGCCCCCCAAGCATTCAACATGTGGAGATCAAAGCCAAAAGTGGCACAGCAGCCATCATGTGGCTCAACTTTGTTGATCTTTGTCAAGCAGCTGTGCTGGTTTTATGACTTTTGCCATTCCCATCAGATATGGCTGTGCCAGAATGGGATTTATATAAGATCATATACTAGTCCTTACAGCTCAAGAAACTAAGAAAAATAGGGCAAATGAAATCCTAATTAGTAGAAGAGAATTAACAAAAATCAGAGAAATCAACAACATGGAAATTGTAAAACAGCAATGGAGGGGGGCGGGGAATCAATGAATCTAAGAATGCCAGTTTGTCAGAAAAATCAAAAGAAGGGTCTGGAGATGGCTCATCGGGTTAAGTGTTTGCTACACAAGAATGGGGTTCCTGAGTTTGGATCCTCAGCACCCACCTAAGGGCAGGGGGTGGCAGTGGCAGGCCTCTATCATCAGCACCAGGGAAGAGAACAAGCTAGATGGCCAGATAGTCTAACAGGAAGCTCCAGGTTCAGTAAACTGTGACAAAAAATAAGGTAGAACGCTACTGAGATGGTTCAGCTGGAAAAAGCAACTGTCACTCAAGCCTGACAACTGTGTTAGACCCCTAGACCCCACAAAAAGAAACAACACAGTGGCTTGCCTCTGTAATAATCCCAGTGCTCCTACAGTAAGAAAGAGAAGACCCTCCTTGGAGCCTCAAAGACCAGAAAATGGCCTAGAATCTTGTGGGCCAGCTAGCACAGAGCATGATAGTTAAAGCAGAAGAAAGAAAGACACTGCCTCAAAAGAGAGGTGAAAGGAAAAATAATTACTCCACAAAGTTGTCTTTTGCCCTCTACATGCAGATACTTGTGCCTGTACACACTCACTCTCTCTCTCTCTCTCTCTCTCTCTCTCTCTCTCTCTCTCTCTCTCTCTCTCTCTCTCACACACACACACACACAAACACACACACATACTCTACATGAAGGTATCAGGTACTCTATTGAGAAAAAAATATCATTTTGTTCAAATAAGTTGTTTCTTATAACTATAGTTATACATTTCACCTAATGTGCAAAAGTTTGAAAATTCTCATTTATAATACCCCAAATTTCATATTGTTTTCAGATTCAAAACAAGAGTAGGTAAATATCATAACATGGGATCCCATTGGAAGACCTGGATCTGGATTTAGCTATAAGATACTATGACACCAACATCTGATGGGTCTCATTTCAATTTCCAAGGAAATCTCTGTCTATATTTATTTTTCCAAGTATAAATCAGAGCATTCTCATCTAGCAGCCCCAAACTGAATAATAGCTACAGTAAATAGCTATCCATTGTCAATTCAAAGGTGTTAAATGGAGAAAACTTACAAATCAACATAATGGGCAATTAAATTCAGGTTTCATCTCCATTTTTTCCACAGAAATGAAATTGTTCATTTATTGCTTATGTTAGCAAACTGCTAATTTTTACAAATTCTTATTCAGAATTTAACTGAAAANATAGTATATGAGCAGACTTGTTTTGTTAATTTTTGTGGATTTAGAGATCAACCCCACCACCTTGCATATGTTAGACAAGCAGTCTACTGAGCTATACCTCCAGTTGTTTTTTTTTTTTAAGGCATAAGATTAATACAATTAGTAAGTCAATTTCCATGAACTCTCAGGAAAAGCAACCACTAAAGTATCTTACTAGTTCTACATATTTTAATANTTGTAAGATATGGAAACATCCTAATTTCACATCCTATTGACGATTACTGACTTGTTTCCACAAATGTAAATGCTCTTTGTATTTCCTGCTGGCTGTACCAAATCGTGTCAGGGCATTATTCTACACNACCTAGCAGCTGAGAAGTTACGTGATGCACGATGTATAACACTTTCTTCATAAATTTTCTTTGAAATTACAGTAACANATGCCTGGCTATTGATCAGAGCTAGCAGAAAGGAAGAAAAGGGTGGTGACGNCAGAGAAAAGCAAGAAGCTCTATCGTGTGAACATCCAAACATCACTGAGGNAAAAACACAGCTCTTGTAAAACTGAGACAAGAGTACTCAGAAATCCAATTACTACTTTAAAACTATAAATAATACACAGTTTAAAAGCCCAAGCTTTTCATTAAGAAATGAAACCTTTAAGGGGTGGGGGAGTCCAGAACACAGGTCATTAAGAGGAATTCAGACAACTATTCTAGGCTGACTTGGTTAAAATAAGTATTAAATACTGTTTCTATTAAATTATCTTTCTTTTAAAATCTATAGATTTTTTTTAAAAAGAAATTTTCTGTATCACAACTTTTGACAACAACGCCTTGTTTTTCTTAANGTACTCTAAAGACAACCTTGGATTTTAACGCAGAGTCTGAATTCTTGTCAGAACTTATGTACTAAGCAGCCAGATAAACTATTAGTAGAAAGTTCTTACAGATAATGACTGCAGCAAAAGGCTTNCTTAAGAAACNCAATGACCATTGGCCATTTCACAGCACTCCAAATCTTTTAAATATCCAAGGTAAGGAAGAATGATAAGGACATGATCAATACTGAGGGAAGNGGAATACTTGGAACANAATGTTGAAAGGAGACTTGGAAATCTTGGAAGACAGAGTATCTTTTGATGTATAACCCAAAATAACTCCTGTACTTCCAAATATAGGCTTCCTGAAGCAGAGGTTGTAACCTCTACACAGGCTCACAGTATGAGCAAGCATTTAGAATATTTTCAAAAATATTCATAACCAAATCAAGAAACACATTCCTAAAAAGGAGCTTTTGTTTCCTTAAAGAACGTCATTGATTTTTCAGACATGGTTTAAGATGAAGGTAAAGAGCTGAGCCATGAAGAGCGCAAACAGGGCATTAGAAGGTTGGGAAACACAGCAATTCTCAGTGAGTATGGGTGCTTTCCTCTCTCCTCACCTCCTCCAGGGTCTTCTGGACACATCTGTCCCTAGAATGGATGCCATATTCTAACACATTCTCTCTTTCTACTACTTTAACACTGATGATTGAATCTCTTGCTTACTTGTTTGTAAGGCTGGAAACCAGGCTCAAGAAAAACAAGCTTTATGTTCAAAAGGTTATTTTAAAATTTTCCCTCCAAATCACTGAGACATTTGTAAATTTTTATGTAACTTCTAAATAAAATATGCCTTCAGTATTTGACTATGGAAACAAAACATTATTTTCTCCACAATCAACAATGAAAAAGTTGAATTAGNGAAATAAAGGAGGCTAGGGAGACGATAGGAAAGGAAAAAGGGTGAGAATGATTGACATGTGGAGGGAGGAAGACTGGAGGANAGTTTCCTAGTGATTAGCCTGCCTAGGATCCACGAACCCTGAATTCAACCAAACCACCCCCTCACCACCATCACCACCATCACCACAACAACAAAAGTAGCCAAAGCTAAATTAGTCCACATTTAAGCAAATACATTCATATATTCTTTTTCTCACAAATCAAAGGTATACANAAATGTACATACACAGACATATCTAAAAGCTCCAACATGTACATTTATACAGATTGTGGTGCTTTTAATGTAANGGCAGAGCACACTAACCCAGCTGAACACTTATCACAACGAACTCCTTAAGCTTGCAAAGCAAATACTTGAAACATTTTCTTAATTTACTCTTGTTTTGCTCTATTGCCAGTGATGAAAATAATACAGTAATAATAGCTATAGTAATGTATGGCACTCCTATTATATTCAAACCACTAAGGTTAGCATTTCATATGTGCGGGGGGGGGTGTATGTAAACACACTATTTCATCAAAAACCACAATAATATTGAAAAATAAAATACATTATAGGTTAAGAAAACTGAGGTTCAGGTTAAGCAAATTTGTTTCCAGTTCCAAAGCTAGTAAGTGGCATAGCTACAGCTGGAAATAACTGTCTTTCTTGTTAGTAGATTTAAAATGCATGAAGAACAAACTCAANTGAGAAAGCGTGAGTTATAAATACCCAACTCAAAANGTTTGCCTGATTTAGTCATCCATATTGGTCAGTTCTGCTAAAGCCAATTGGTACTGAGAAGACCCAGGTCTCCAAACTAAACTCTTCTAACACTGTTAAGGGCTTTATGCAAACCAAACTACTCTGAGATATGCATCATCCCATCATGCATAGATAAAGCAAATAAAGTCATCACAGTAGCTGAAAAGATCATTCAACATTAGGGTTTTAACTGCTGGTAACCATATTATCTAGAGCAGCAGCAGTACAAGAGATTAAAAGTCCAGGTGGTGGAGGAAGAGAGACCTTGATAGAGCTTTACCATCATTTACTAGCTGTGTAACACTGGGTAAGTTATTAGCCTCCTGTTTCATTTCCCTATCTATAATACTATGAAAATAACAACTGCACAACAACAAAAGATTTTNCAAACTAAATGTGCTCCAAAAGTAGCTCAACAAATATTACTAATGTTTTTATTGTGTTCTTGTAAGATGAATCTTAAACTGTCTTATTAATTGAAAACACCAGACCAGGTATTGGGGTAAATTCTGAAAGGTCAGAGAAACAGAACAAGCCACAGCCAACCCCACTTTGCCAACTGCTCAGCTGATCTTGTTTCCTCAGACTTCAGGCTTCTGAGTCTTCACCCGAATGAATCTCAGCTCAACTGCTGCTCAAAGCCTGAAAGCTTAAGAGGCCTCTAGTTTCTGGTTCTCACGCCTTATATACCTTTCTGCTTCCTGTCATTACTTCCTGGGATTAAAGGTGTGTGTCTTTCCCAAGCATGACACAGATCTCAAGTCCTGGNATTAAAGGTGTGTGCACCANGCCTGGCTCTGTTTCTAGTGTGGCCTTGAACTCAGAGATCTTGATGGATCTCTGCCTCCAGAANGCTAGGTTTAAAGGCGTGTGTGCCACCATTTTCTGCCCTCTATATCTACCCAGTGGCTGTTCTGTTCTCTGACCCCAGATACTTAGGGTACCCTAATAATAAAATTAGGGTACACAATATTTTGGGGGACACAATATAATCACCACATGTTCTTTTGTAAAATGCATAGAATCCTGTGGAATATCTTTATGGCCTCTCACAAAACTTTTTGGAGGTTGTNAGGAATGTAATGATAGCTTCCTTTCATGAGATAGTCAGGATTACTGGTTTTAAAACAAGGAAAATCTGCATATAACAGAAAATCTTTAGATAGGACTTTGCTTGGAAAACTCAACAGACTAGAACTTTAATTCTTTTTAATAAAAGTGAATCTTTTAAGTCATTAGAGATTGCATATTTGGTATTTTTGTAGTTGATCTTTATGGATTTGGCTTCTACTATGCTACCTTATTAATGTTAGTTGACAACTAAACAATAGGATTCAGTAACTTCCTCAGATATTAGGCAAACCTACACCATAGTTTCTTTTCAGTTCTGAGATGCAAAAAGAAAACGGAGTTTTAGAAGCTTCCTCTCTATTCAATTCAAAGAATTAAGAGATTCCTAAAAATATCAAAGACACTATCTGGTATTTCCCACTGACCTTAGCCAGAACTCTGTACACTGGGACTGAATCCTTACTTCAGGATCTGCATTNCCAGAGTATCACCAAGGATGTGTCTAGCCCTCTGCCATCCAGCTAACTGGTTCCTGCAGCACCAGTAAGGGGACTACTTGCCCAGCTGTTTCCTCTAGTCTATGCTGCAACCACATGATATAGCCGGGCACTGGCTTATGAACCGCTCTTGCCTGCTTCCCCATAACAGTGTCTTAACAGTTACAACTACCTGCAGGAATAGAGATTATTATGTGGTGATTATTATTATTATTATTATTATTATTATTATTACTATTATTACTATTATTATTATTATTATTTGTACTGTCCTGTCTTCTTTCACCACGTTTCACTCTACCATCTAATCCAGGGATCTCCTAAATGTTTCCCTATAGGAGTTATTTTAATTAAAAAATTTGAGGTTATATTCTAGAGTATAAACTGTCTTATTCCAAATGAAAGGAGTTTCTGTGTAAGTATCAGGCAGAACCAGGCTATTTATAGGAAAAAATGGCAGTCCTCAAACACAGCCCACTATTAGATCCTTTGCTAGAGTCACTTTTTTTTTTTTTTTGCCTTCCACCAAAAGTTCAAGTTTCAAAAAGCCCTCGATAATGAAAGAAAACCTGACAAGTGATATATTTATTCTCCTAGAAAAGAAAAGTCCCTCAAAAGTGCCATTACTTACTTAAATAAAGGAAAAGTGGATTGTGGGTCAATTTTTAATCCAGAAGTTATTTATTTCACAGCTATACAGTAATGTTTTTCTGAACTACTTTCCAGCAAAGGAGCAACTACAGCTTACAACCAAAATGAAAGCCCTCACAGGTAGATAGAGAGACAGACAGAGAAATACTGATCTAAAGGGATTTGCACTTGTTTAAAAATAAAGCTGGCATATACACATACACATACTGAGAGAGAGAGAGAGAAAAAGAGAGACAGAGACAGAGACAGAGACAGATGCAAAAAGAAAACACAGAAGAGCCTTTGTAATTAATTCTTTAATTAAGAGCGAGTATAATCTTCCCAAAAAAGTAGACTGTGAGATCTAAAAGCAATCAATGGCCTTTTGCTTATTCCTAGTTTTAAAAGCTGTTATCATGTAAAATAGTTTATATGTTTGTAGTTAGAACCAACTCATGCAAAGAACTGTTGCAGATAATCTGTGATTTGCCTGAACTGCAAATTCTATCAGTAAAACTTGAGGCTGATGGATTATATAAGATACTCAGGCACACACAAAGCCTTATTTAATGCACACATTTCTCTAGGTTATTATGTACTAGAAAACTAGTACATAGAGAACAACTACTTCCCCGATAAGATATTAAAGATGAGGCCTGCTTCATAAAGCATTCTAGCTCCAAGCTGTGCTTCCTCAGAGATCAAGACCGAGATAAACATTCTCTTCNGCTTCTTCTTTTGCCACATTACAATCTTAACAGCACTACTTAACCCTAAACAGCTTAATCTCCTTTCATCCAATAGTATCAAGCAAGTTTGCCAATATTAAATTATACAAAACCCCTGTGAGATGAATATTTTAACTGGAAAGTTAATCTTTATCCAAAAAAAAATTGAGTTTTCCTTGTGTGTTCTTGAGGAAGGATAGCACAAATTCTTAGAACAAGAGGGCTGAAATGAAAATATATGACATATTCAAAGTCCTCGAAACAAGAAGACTGCCATCTAAGCCTGAAGGACCCATCACTTGGCTCAGGCAAGTGGATCACAAGTTGATACCAGCCTCAGCTACACAATGAGATCTTGTCTCAAAACCCAATCAACCAACCAACCAATCAACAAATCTAAATACTAACTTTTTCCTTTCCTTGAAAATTAGTGATGGGTCAAAGGAAACTGTGCCAACCAAAAATACCAACTTCAGGGGTTTGGTAAATTTTTAACTTTTCAAATTAAAATGGAAAACAATTAAATAGCTTTATATTCATTTAACTTTTCATACAACCACTCTAATGGGAAAATAGTTGACACCTTGTACAAAACTTTCTAGGCTTCATTTTCAAAGTGCTCTCCATTACCGTTGAATACATTTTATGTGTGCTTCAAACAAAATGTTGATAGAACCTAAACTGAAGGACATAATATTTTCCTAAGTTGATACAGAAATGTTTTTGGTTTTCCCCTATTATGAGATTAGAAAAGTGTAAATTTCCCCAAATACAACAATAATGGAACCTCTTCTTCCCATGGTAATTTTTATCCAGGCAAACAGAATGACACAAGGTAAAAGAACGTCACTATCTTTTGCCCTCAGGCAGATAATATTAACCCAAAGTCTGAAATCTACTTCTACCACCAGGAGATGACAACAGCAACGTCTTCAGTAGGGTTTAGAACTGAGATATTAAGCTCTACAGTTATAGGAGTGATTTTAGAGCTTTGTAATTTTATCTGGAGATTAAAAAAACACTCACACAGTCTCAGGCTTTTAATGTNTTGGCACTTTACAAAAGGACTGCAGTTCTCCACACCACCTGGTACATTCCCAACACTATCCAACACTCAGGAAGCACACAAATGACATGGCAGCTCTAACTGGCTGCCATCCAGGAAAGGAACCGTGTCTATGATAAACATTCCCCATAGTAAAAAGAAGAGGTTTCCCCACTGGCCTGAGCTCATCCTTTAGATGCATATACAAAAACAATTTTGTAGATTGGTAAGATGCTTCAATTTCAGCAAAAGCCTAAACTCTTCCCATTTCCTGTGGCTTTGTTTTTATCCTGTNGTACCAATGAATTGGATATGTTGGAGCTAAAAATATACTCTTTGCAAAGACATTTCCAATCCAAAGACTTATAGTAACATGTTTCATACTTTAGGTGTGTATGCACATGTCTACATTTGTGAAGGCTAGAGGTGGACACTGGGTANTTTCCTCCCTTGNTGTCTACCATATACATTTTTGTTTTCTCCANATGGCAAATTTATTTTGTGGTTTGAGGGAAGGGAATGGGAATGGGGGGAAGGAGAAGAGAGATATAGAAAAAGAGAGGGAGAGAGAGAAAGATGTGCACACTACCTCTGGTGAAAGGGGGGAGAGAGAGCTACCACATACATTTTTTAAAGATTTATTTTATAATGTATTTNATCTTGTTTGTGCATCATCTTTTTAAAAACTAGAACCTCTTATTATGCTAAAATTAATAATTACTATAAAAGGAAGGGAAAGAACCAAGATGGAGCTTCATACTGAGTGAGTGAAGTGAACAACTTTATGTCATTTCAGGCAAGACACCTGGCTGGCAAAGAAGGAATTATCTAACCAAAGGTCTAGGAAGTGCTGTGGTATTCTTTGCAGGACTGAGAGTGTTCTGTTCAAGCTACATTTCTTTTACATACATTTAAGTAAATATGCTACTAGTATATTTATAAGGAAGAAGTGTCTAATGAAATCAGGATGATTTTTCTAAATGTCATTTTATCAGAAANCAATCCATCAATACGAAGAAGTAGTACTCACTAGTGGATTTTATAACAGTTTTTTCCCCTACAAAGACTTNAGACAATGCCTGCCTTAATTGCAACACTGAAGAAAAAGAGAAGAATTGATACAGAAGAATGAACGATCAAACAGGGCTAAGAATACAGAGAAGGGAAAGTGAATAAAACTGATATTTCTATATGACAAGAATTACAATTCATTTATTTTTTAAAAACCTTCAAGTTGGCCAGGCGGTGGTGACGCACGCCTTTAATTCCAGCACTCGGGAGGCAGAGGCAGGCAGATCTCTGTGAGTTTGAGGTCAGCCTGAGCTACCGAGTGAGTTCCAGGAAAGGCGCCAANGCTACACAGAGAAACCCTGTCTCGAAAAACCAAAAAAAAACAAAACAAACAAACAAAAAAACCTTCAAGTTGTGTGCTGTGGGATATCTTTCTGTATGCTGTGAATATGTGTGGCTCCCATTGGATAATAAATAAACCTGTTTTGGCCTATGGCAAGAAAGCTTACAGCCAGGCCAGAAACCAAGCAGAGATAGAGAGGAAGAGTGGAGTTGAGAGACATGCCAGCTGCAGCCCAAGGAGGAACAAGATGCCAGCAGACTGGTAACACCACGGCCATGTGGCAACATATACATTAATAGGAATGAGTTAATTTAAGATGCAAGAGTAAGCTAGCAGAAGCTGAAGCCATANGGCATATAATACAAGCCTCTGAGTGATTATTTTATAAGCGGCTGCAGGACCACAGGGCCAGGTGGGACCGGAGAAATTTCTGGCTACAGTTGTGTTATGAGTCATGTACTTAATGAAATAAACATCAAACAGGAACAATCACTATCTTCAAGGAGTTTACAGCAACTGAGACACATATTATAAATTAGTAACAATTGTTTTTGTATGAGGACTTATTAGTCTTTACCACAAAGACATACATAACGCAACTGACACACAGGTTCTCAGGAAGGGCAGCCACGAATGAGTCTAAAAAATGATGAAAAGTTTGTCGGATGATGAAATAAGAGAAAAACATCTCAAGTGAAAGAGGAACAAAGCAAAGAAATAGCAATTTGAAAGGGCACAGATATTTATGCCCTAGGAACATATTAACTTCTATTAATTATTACTTGTATACACAAGTAAAAGATCAGTAAATAAAAACTCACAAAATTATGGTTATTGACCTGGTTACAAAATAAATATTTGCCCTAGGTCATTATTTCTGGNCTCACTTTTATTTTAAATGTAAGAGTAATGATATGATCCTTAAAAAATAAAAATTCATTTATAATAATTTGCCTAAATATAAATATTTGCTTTTAAAATATCCAATTTTTGACAACCATTTTGATGTTAATTTCCTTAATAAACTTTTGGAAGGCCATAATTTACATATCAGTCTAAGATTATTTTAAAGATACATGATAGTCAAAAAAAAATCCAAACAAACAAAAACCCTATCAAATCTCTGCATAATAATGTATTAAGAAACAACTTCCTCAAACGTTAAATGTAAACACAGGATGATGAACNAATGTTTTTTTTCCACTGATTGAAAACATTCTTATTGTTCACACTTAAAACTTTGATGACTTTTCTTTACGCTGACCTATAGCTCTCTTTAAATCTTGTGTAAAATGATAGTTCTTCCACTGAAAGCCTGTCTTGAAGTAAAACTATTTCTTCCAAGAATGATAACCACATTTCTTTCTACAAATTTCCCTTATAGAGTCATTGCCCATATAATCAGCAACAATATACAAGCTAATGAAATAATTTCCCCTTTGTTCTGTAGTCTTGTCACTTTTAGACAGCATAATTTGAAAAACATTTCATCATTTTTAACAATGGTGTATCATTTCTTATGAATGCAAACAAAACCTCTTTTCAATTTGCCTTCTTACTGGAGAAATCACCATTTGCTGTTTATTTCTTGATATTTCAGAGTAAATGGATTCTTTCCATTTATATCCTAAAAATACTCTCTGAAGTCCTTTAGTGTATTTTGACTGAAGGACTGGAAAAGACAGACCAACAAATCCTTAAATTCAAAACAAACAAAAAGATGGCATCTAAGGATGTTAAATTTTAATACTACAGTGACTAATCCAGAGGTACAGATGCTTACTAAGACCAATGCAAAATAGAGTCCCAAATTCCAATTTATTCATGCAGCATTCAAACTACTAAGTAATGTGTAAGAACTAAGACATAAAAGGCACGGAGAACCGTGTCTAAAATGATAGTCATCAGTTAGAAATGTGTGAATAATTTATAAGCAGAAACAAAAGAATCCCCAGATAAACTGGGCTCATCCATTCAAGTTTCATTCATTTCATGGTTTTTATTAAAGGTATCGGGTTCTGGTTCACTTCTTCAGCACGCTGACAAGATTCAGTTCAAGAGACCAACGCATAAATAAAGTTAACATTGTGATAAGTGTGTATAATGGCAAGCACAAATGGTAAGTGCTCAGAGAACACACNGAAATGGTACTTTCTCTGGATGAAAAGGACCAAGAAAAAATTATCAGAAAAGTTTGGGTGTTAAAGAACCAGTAGCAGGGGCTGGAGAGATGGCTCAGAGGTTGAGAGCACTGGCTGCTCTTCCAGAGGTCCTGAGTTCAATTCTAGCAACCACATGGTGGCTCACAACCATCTATAATGAGATCTGGTGTCCTCTTCTGGTATGCAGGCATACCACTGTATACATAGTAAATAAATAAATCTTTAAAAAAAAAAGAACCAGTAACATTTGTGAAAAATACTTCAGGAGGGGCCTAGGGAGATAGCTTAGTGGCTAAAGCACTTGCTGTGTAAGTTCAGATTCCATGCACCCATATAAATGCTAGGTAAACATGATGGCCCACTGATAGTTCCAGAGTTCCAGCAGAGAGACAGGAGATTCCTAGAGCAAGCTGGGACTAGTTGTACCTGTGAGCTCTGAGTCAACTGAAGATCCTGCCTAAAGAATGAGGTGGGGAGGTATCAAGAAGATTCTTAACATCAACCTTGGTGTCCATATGCGTCCATACATGTGTGAGCATACACACACACAGGCACATTCTGAAAATGCTTTAGGAAAGATGAGTATACAGCTAAATCAGTACAATGGGGGAAATATGCAAANGTACAAAGACATAAAGCATACTGCTTTTGGAGAACTATAGGTTACTCAACCTAAAGACTTAAGTTTAGGATGCAAATTAGTAAATACTGAGAGTAAATTGTTAGTGAAGTAAACAATCACCATGAAATGCCAATGTTGTAGATTCACCTAAAAACAATTAAATAAAGATAATTTTATCAAAATGTTTCAGAATAGCATACAATTTCTAGGTGAAAATAAGATGATTNTTTTAGGGTCTTACATAGCTGAGGTTGGCCTTGAACACGTAATCTTCCTGCTTCCACCTCCTACATGCTGATATTACACATATGTGCACCATGCTCTCTTTATGCAGTGCTGGGAGTTGAATTGAGGGCTTTCTGCATAGTAGGTCTTGTACCAAGAAAACTCTATTCCCAGACCCACATAAACTTTAAGTGAAAAAAAATCATGTATTTTTATGATAAAATGTACATACAACTGTGACTAGGAATTCAAGACCTTATATATGGTTTTAGGTGGGTGGGAGGAAAAATGCTGCCTAACTTAATTCACCATGCTAACACTACACTCCTTTCAGCTGAGCCTGTATGTGACAGTACAGCTAAGCACACTGCCCTATTTTCTATATCCTCAATGGAAAATTCCAACTTATGACTTACAGTTAGGGCAATAAGATTCTAATAGTTTCAGTCAGNTATACTAGACAAAATAAATTGTATCCTACCCAAACTAAGAAAATAAAAATCTGTTAAGCTGTCAATATATATCTTTAACTACAATTTATATGCAAAAGTGCTTTTAGAAAAGTCATAAATACCTTTTTACTGATTTCCTAATAGTGGTATTACCCAAAGTAGGAAACCATAGGTAGAATAAAAAGGGAAAAAGCAATTGATCTCCAGTAATAATCAAATATCACATATTACATACTAAATATCTATGAAAACAGATTTGATGAAATTATTAATTACAAACAAGGCTAAGATGAGAAAACTAAAATTACAATTTAAAATTACAAAACTTGGCTTATATTCTTTGATATAAACAGCAACAGTTACACTTTTCTTTCATAGCTCTTACTGTGAAAAACTATGGCTGCACAGTTAAGGTAAATGTCATAAAACCAGCAATCCCCTAAAATGAATAAAATAAAAAGTGCCAAAGAAATATTTTGGATTTATGTCTTATTTTCTTCTGGTCCAAGGCCTTATACATGCTAGGCATGGATATACCTATTCACTGCATTTCATTCTTAGGCTCTCATATACTCTTCTGAATTGAACCTTACTTCCCCACAATACATGATGCCCTACAGTTAAGCAGGAGATGATACAAAATACTTACTTCATTGNTGCACTACAGACACCTGTAACAAACTGGTAAATCCCAAAGATGACTCACTGTTAGTAACAATTTCCTTTTTTTGTTACAAATTTCTGGTCATGGTAATATGAATATCAAAATACTATGCCTAAAAAAATGACTCTCAAACTATTCATATGCACCAGATCCCCAGAGGGCTTCCTAAAATACNGGTTGCATCTGTAACAACCCTCAATCCCGATCATCACAGAGGATGAGGAGGAGGGCTGTGAAATGCGTCTTCTGTGACATGACCTAGCTATTGCATTCATGAACTCAGTGCAGCTACGGTCACCAACACAAGATCAAGTGAATCAACATTGCAGCATGTATAGAGTGGGGGTAGTGTGCTCACAAGGCCTCACCCCAAGCTGAGAAGCTACTGGAAGTTCATAGCTTCAGGAAAATGAGGAATCATTTTTCTTCAGGAGGTGTGGCTGCTGGTATAGCCCCGTNTCTCCTCGCATGTAGCACCAATTGGACTCAGTGAGTTTTAAAAACAAAGGTGAAAAGGGGGTGTTAGGAGTCTGGGGTGATATGATCAAGATACAGTGTATACATGTATAATATATACATCATATTTATACATTTATAGTATATGCTTATATATGAATACATAATATATTTATATACACTATATATAAATAAAATGTATATTTTTAAAGAATGTCTATTGAAGCCCTAAGCTAAATCTTCATACATTTAAAAATGTTAACACAAATGCATTTTATCTAAGTGGCATTTGTATACAGAAGAGAAATTCCAACACTGAGTTTATTTTTTCTCAATTCAGCTATAAGGTTTTAATATTTTTACTCATGTGATATCTTTCTCCAAAAATGGTGCCTTTTCACTAGTGGTCTTCCTAGGTAGTGACAATAACTGAAATCACTATATTCTAAATAAAGGGTGGGAACTATAATTCCCATATGTAAGAAAGCATCAGCTAAAAAANGTTAAAGTCACAGAATTTGGTTCAAAGAGTCAAATTACAAGGAAGAAAGCCTATGTACTTCTATNTAATTGTTCTGTCTCTATAAAGATATTTATTGAATGCAAATATCTACCTGGATCCACTGTCTGATTTTTTTGTAAACATACCAGATCTCCTTCCCCTAAGCACCATTTCAGCTCTAAACACAATTGCTATCCTAACNGACACTGGGAGAGAGAACACAAAGAAGGTTTGAATAAATTAAAAAGCAAAAGAAATCTGAGTATGGAAAAAGTTCATAAAGACTTAGAGCAAAGTCAGCAAGGACCTGACCAGAATAATATC
>LZPO01076169.1:0-20259 GCA_001675575.1 Neotoma lepida
ACCTGGTAAAAGGGAGTTTGCTGATGGGACCAAGGCAATCACAAAGATCCTTAAGAATGGACCTGGGAGGCAGGTAAGGAAGCCCAGTGTGGTTGTGTGTGATGGCAATCCCAGAATTCATGAAGCCAAGGCAAAAAGGTCACAAATTCAAGGCCAGCCTGGGCTACACAGTGAGATCTTATTAAGGAGAGGGATTGAGGGGAAGAGGGATCAAAGAAGAGGAGGGAGAAGATGATGACAATGTTGATGGCATGAGTAACAGACAGACTGACAGACAACAGACAGACCTATGAGCCAAGAAATCAAGAAATGAGAGTAAGACATGGGCATGCAGAAAGAACTTAGCCCAGCGAATACCCCAACCACAGCCCAGTGCAGCCACTGCGAACTGCTGACCTATGGATTCGTGAGTGGATGAGTTCGTGTCGTTTAAAGCTACCAGGTTTATGGTAACACATTAAGCAAACACCCCTGAACAACATAAACAGCAGGAGTTTTAAATATCAAATTTGCTGATGGATTAGAAATTCTATTTAAATTCAGCTACTTACTAACCACGACACTTCAGGCAAGTACCCTAATTTTTCTGCAGTTTACTTATTTGGGGTGAATGACAGCAAATCCATCAGCTATAACTGGGGAGGAGGGGTTAGGCGCATCTGACAGCTTGCACCTGTTCACAGCTGCTCCTGGTTCCAAGGTAAAGGAGGAAACTCATAAGCACCAGTGTCTGTAGTTCTGCCCTGGACCAGCCCAGAGACTCCATACTGGCCTTAGGATCTCCATGAAATGCTAGGGTTTAGATGACCAGCCTGATATTTCTAGAATTCATCTGCTAATAACTTGGTGTATAACTCCTCTCCAGGACACACAGTCCAAGTGTTCAAAGTCTTCAGGCACTCAGTAAGGTCATGACAGACACCAGGCTCATTCCTGCCATGGAACTCAAAGGGCAACAAGCCCACAATCTAGAAACATGCAGGCAGTGCAGGTCTGCATACAGCTCCCATACACAGAGCACCACCAATCTGAAGACTAGATCACCAGACCTGTGTTCTTTAAGGGGAGCTGACTACTCCCAGAGGGTGTGTAGAGACCAGAAACTTAACATCATGATGTTTACAGTCAAAGGGTATGTCTGAACTCTAATTAGCTTTGGGAACACAAAGTAAATTCTAGAAATTATCCCAAATGCTGCTTTCTTCAACTCAGCCTTGGTTTTTGGAGGTTCCCAGAAGATGAAAAATTAAAATTACACACCCTCTTAACTTTCATAATTTGCAAAGCCCTTCCCTCTTGCTATGACTCTCAAAGGCAAGCGATAACTTCCTCCATGGAGCCTGGGCCTCAAGCTCTGCGCCATGGGCTGTTGATTCACCTGCATTATATCAGAAGAGCCAAAGGAGAAGTGGAGAGAAACGGATGCCCGAGTGGCTGACGACCTATACTCCTATGAGCAAACCTTAAACAGAAACATGAAAATAAGGTCCCCTATTAATCTTTAATGGGCTTGCAGACTTCCTAAGGAAAATTATATTCAACAGTAAATATACACTAGGCCATTTTTCTTTTAGGCAAGTTGTTTTAGAGTCAACAGACTCTGAGCTTAGCAAATAGCTGTTCCCTAATATCTTTCTTCCAAGACAGGGCATAGAGAATATCACAATTGCGCAGGAGGCAGGCACTCATGGGGGTGTGCATCAAGAGAATGAATCACTCCTGCTAACAGAAGATAGTTCCCCCTTCCCGGAAATCCTTAGCTCTTGCTCTTAGCAATTCCTTCTCCTTAATGTCTCTTGTAGCAGTACCCCACCCCATCCCATATCACTATGTGCATTGTACATAATGCTCTCCCAACTGCATTTAAAACAGTTCCCACTTTTCTTCTCAAGGACAAAGGAGCTGGGTCCCAGGGTTTATAGAAGCTGTTATCTAGAAATAGGTCCTTTAGCTTCTTTTCCTAGCTTGTCGTGGTTCATACAGGGAACAGGGAACTCCACGAAGCACCCTCCCCAAGCCTCTTCTCTGTCTCTGAGCCTCCAGTAGGGTGCCCATTTCAGCTTGATGCTCACAACCTCGCCATCACTTTCAGTTGTAGGCCTCCACTTTTAGAACAGTCTTGCCAACACCATGAGAAAGCGGGCACCTAGACTTATGACCGTAACAAAGTAGGTATTTAATAAATACTTGGATGTATGAGCAAGCAAATGTTAAGTTCCAAAGACTAGGGCTCTGATTGCTTGTTAATCAACTCTTATCATAGATGGCTTGGGTTTGTATGTTCATCCACATAATGGGCACAGATGAGGAGAAGTCACCGCAATCTCATTGTTCTACACTGTACTTACAATAACTGCATTCACTTAGAACCTGTCATTGTGCCTGATGTTGTAGGGGTACAAATCATGTGACATGCAACAATCTCCTTATCCAGGCTAGCCCTCATCCACAGTTGGGTACACTGGGTCCCAGCAAGGCCCACAATCAGCCCAGTCATGGACCTGGTTTGAGTTAGAATTAGATTTGGAGAAGAAACCCACATACTCCTAGTGCAAACTCATGTTCTATCATTTCAGCTCTTGAACTTCTGCCTCCATTTTGAAGTGAATTTCACGTCTATGGNGCTTGATCTGGTTTAAATGTCTATCAGTGACTTTACTGGGACCAATAAAGTGTGATGACAGAACTGGTGAGCACCATCTAATATTACTTATAGTTGAAAAACATAAAAATACAGTATTTGTTGTTACTGTTCAGTAAGGCTCAACTACAACCTGGTGGCACGTCTATGTGGAGAAGTCATCTGGGACTGGGCCCTATCTCTGAGCAGTCCTCTCCCCAGGCTGTGGTCATCCCTAGGGTCATCGTAGATGTCAACCAGTATGGTGTTCCAAAGCCAGCATCGCTCCCAGTAGTAGAGCTCCCTAGACCACACTGGCCCTCCCTTACTCAGGGACCACTCCAAGGGCATCCATAGGAGGCACCTAGTGGGGGCTGGCCTTTCACTATCTCCTTGTGGACCTCCCTTTGAAGGGCAGACACATATGTAGACCCTCCATAGAGAGGGCAGATGCCATGCACCATGGGAAAGTACAAAAGGCCAAATCCCAACTACCCTACTGCTGCAATTCTCCCATCCATGTCTTGATCTCCCCACCTAAGGCATACATTCATGTGACACCTCCAAGTGCAGCACACAGATCAGAGCCTCTCTCCCTACATCAAAGGAGCCCTGGATATGCATCCTGCTGTCCCTCCTCTCGAGGTTCTTCCCACTCTGACCACCCAGAGACATTGTGGCAGGTACCACACTTCCTTCACAGGATGGGGCAGTCCAAAGGACCAGGGAACATGTTTAAGACCCACAGCAGTACAGTTGTGGCAAAGAGGTAANATACTTGCTGGGTTCTGAAAGTGCTGGAGGCCAGTGCCCTCTGTCCTCCTGTGAAGAAGAACACTAGGCCTTCTCCCACAGCTGGGGGTGGGGGCAGGCAGGGAAGCTCTCTCCTACATGGCTTGGTATCAGAAACCCAGTCAGACGACATCTGGTGGCACCTCTTGGACACCCAGACACACCCTTTCCTTCAGTCTAGATGACATTCTCAGCCCAGCCAAGGCCACACCCCCTCCTGAGACCCACAGATGTGTCCACAGAGGAAATAACAAAAGGAACTGAGTAAAACTATCCACTGTCCTTCTAGTCAACTACTCAGGACACAAAGACTGCTCTGAAGCTCATTTTTGGAAGGAGGGCTTCTCTCCAAATAACTGCCCTCAAGCCCTCTGTTTGGGAATACATTTTCAATGGTAACTCAGACCACTTGATTCCTATTTCAGGCCATGGTCATCCTAAGGACAACTGGTTGTCTCTTCCCTCTTGCACAAAATGAGGACACGGATTTGACAGGCAGTGGGGCTATCCCTGAAAGGATCTAAGCAGGTACACGGTTACTGCACTGTTACGGTTTGGAATTAAGAATTTCTCCCCAAGGCTCATGTGTTAAAACCTTTGCCCCTAGTTGGTAGGACTATTTTTGGCTCTGGAAACTTTAGGAGATATGGCCTAGGTGAAGGAAGTGGGTCACTGGAGTTGTGTCCTTGGGAGCTGCATCCTGTCCCACATCCCTCTGTCCTGGCCATCGTGACATGAACAGATTCTGGCGCATGTTCCCACCACCATCATGTTGTCTCCCCACAGGGCCAGAAACAGAGCAAGTGATCACCAGCTGTGGGCCAAAATAATGTCTTCTCCCTTGAAGTTGTTCCCCAGATATTCTGGTCACAGATACACACAGCCAACTAACATACAAGCATCTTAGTGTCCTCCATGTCACCTGACTTTATAGCCCTTCTCAGTGAGTTCCCAAGCCTTCCAAGCATAGTTTCTTCAGTGCACTAGGGCTTCCCACTTACTCTCCCTGCCTATGACTAACTTCTTAGCCTCAATGGCTTCCCTATGGTCCATGTCCAACTGGCTAGACAGTCCAGACCCCAGCTACAGCATGTACTCTCTCCTTCCCACCCAAGCCCACAAGGCTCAGATCCCAGCAACACTGATTTAGGTATATTCCTTCTTGTTTAATCTTTTGAGCCAAAAGGAGAATATGACCACCAGCCTGGAACACCCGGCCAGAGTTTCCTGAATCAGTAGCTCTCCAAACACGAACCCAGGCCAGAGCAGTAGNAGCACAGGCCTTTCCACTATAGACTCTCTGGCCCCATGGAGACCTCTTGCATCAGAACTGATACCAGCACTGGCTGAAGCTGGAGCACCAGTGACCCTTCTGAGACCTTCCAGAACCCTCTCACCAGGCCTCTGCTGCAGCACAGATACCTGCCCTTATCTGCCTCCCCAATACTGAGGGCACCCCATTCATCTCTTACCCTTCAGCCCCACAAAACAGCTGACTCTCTAGTCCTGATGACCCACCTAATGGACCCATCAGCAGCCACAGCACATCAAACAGCCAGTCTAGCAAAGAGAGAGAGAGAGAGAGAGAGAGAGAGAGAAGTGTAAAAGCCACAGGCCTTATTTGTAGCTGAGGGTGGTTTAGCTTGGAGTCCTGATAGCTGGTTGATCTCTGGGCCTTTGTCCTGTCTCTGCAGAGAGGTCTCCCAGTGTGGTGTCTGACTCCTTTGCCAAAGCATTCTTGAAGGGAAGGCATATCCTCGACCCAGATCCCTGCCCTAAGAACCTTCAAGCTGTTAAATGGAGCCAGATAACTACAAGAGGAATTCCAACTGCTGGGTAATCATAGGAATCTGTCATTTCCGATTCTAACGGTTGAGTTAGGCTAACTATCACTGTACCCTTACACACACACACACAGCAGAGAGAGNGGTGAATGGGGAGCTGTATCCAGCACCCAGCCAGCCCTTTGAGCCTGGCACTTACCTGAGGAACCTCCTCAAGCCCCAACCTCAGAAGAAAGCTTTAACAAATGTTTCTAGACACAGTATTTACAACCATCAGCACAACAGCTCAGTGCAGTGGTGAAATCCTCTAGCATTCTGGAAAGGAGAAGGGCCACTGATGAAGGTGCTGTCTTCAGCAGGGCATCTCTCCCAGCAGGACACCATGCAAATCCATATTCTGCAGCCTGCCTAGCAACCCCAGAGCCTAGTGTAGCTAATGGCAAAGCCTGACTGCACCAGTAAAGGCTCCAGGGCCTGCTCCCACAGACAGCCCCTAGGCACACCCTGCTGACATGCAGGTCAGGCTCAGGGCAGGTGTGCCGACCCACACTGCTTCAGTTCAGAAACCTTGGGAAAGATGGTGTATATGCACCCAAGCCTCCAGCCCAAGATTAGGCCAGGCCATCCAGGTGGTAGTTCAAAGTGAGATTCAGGCACCCTACTGGTCCATGGAGCCTTACTGGGGTCAATGTGGTTGTTTCTCCAGTCAAATGAAGCTCTTATTCTTTTATTCTCAGGAAGGCCACAGGGGGTTGGCCAGAGGCCACCTGCTGGGAAAATACATCAGACTGAATGTAGGAGCCACCTAAAGGTCTTCCGTCCAGACACCAGGTTTTGTAGAGTGTGACACTCTTCCACACAGCTCCTTTCATATTTTTGCTGTTGTATTTGAGAAATACTTCTAACAAATAGATTCTGTTATTTAAAGTAACACACGAGGCTTCTTGATGTTATTTTTAAGTGAAATGTAAATGGAGCTTTTCATTAGCATGTAAACATTCCTTCAGCTTTGATGTAATACAGGAAGTATTAATAGATTTAACCCATATAAACAAAACCCCCTGGGATTCTCAGTGATGTTTTCAAGAGTGTAAAGAGTGAAACCGAAAAGGCTGAAGATTTTCTACTTTAATGAGAAATGAAATATATTTCCAAGAGGTGCAAGATGCTAAGGTCTCTTACTTGAACATTTTTCTTTGAAAAGAATTAAATGAAAAGTGAAAACAAAGTTACCTCCAGCCTCCAATTTCACTCATGCTCAGTGTTTCTGGCAGCCACATGGGTAGCTTTTAAGACAGGCGCCCTTGGCACAACAGCGGGTGGCAGAGATTCAAGATCTTGGGCTCTGCAGCCCACCAGGCCTCCTGAGCTCAAATTCCAGTCACTTGGGTGACATGGAAATGACTTACCATCTCCCGTGCTCAGCCTTCCCACTGAAGCTCTGCTGGAAAGAGCTCAGCACAATGCTTGGCACCCCATAAATGTCAAATAAATGTTGCTCACCCTTACCCTAACCTTAGCTGCTGCTGACATTCACACATTCCTGCAGTGATGTCCCCAAGGCTCCTAAGTTCCCTGTGACAAACCACTCTGCCTCTAGTGTGGCCTGCTTCCCAATGGGATGATTCACTGCATGGACCCATCCAGGGGAGGGATGTGTAGGTTCCATCCTCTTGAGTCACTGAGTGCCCTTTGCCTGATCCCTCATCAGACTGACTCACACACAGCACTACCTCCGAGAGCCCCCCTATTTGATGTGGTCACTTTGGGTCACCGAAGCCGTCACATGCCCACAAGGCTGCTAGTCATGTCCCTGCTGCCTACACATCCTCAACAATAGTGAGTCTCACCACTGTGGGCCCAGCAGTCTCGTGGCCAGCTCTGCTCAGATCTTACTGTATCCGTGTATGTTAATAACTGCATATTCTACAAGAAATGTTCCAGAGCTGACACATACCCCCAAATACCTCTCGATATTGTCCCCTGCCTCCGTCCTCCCACTTTTCCTGGAGGTCCAAACACCAAAAGGGAAGAGAGGACGATGTATAAAGCTTAGCAGTGTCACCTCTGTAAACAGTGTTAGCATTTCTATGAGCTTCTCAGTGGCGTTGGATGCACAGTGTTAGGCAGCGAGAATCTGCCCCCTCCCCCCGCCCCCATGCACACATCCCATTTTAAAGGTCTCTGACGCTACGGGACAGAAATGTTACATCTGGAAATTTTTGTAGAAAAAAAATGAAGAAAAGAGTGCATAGGATTCTCTGTGCTCTGCGGCAGCTACCAGCCAACACACTTGCTTCATTTTAATCTCAAGCAGCCTTGTGAGGATGGAGTCAGTGGTTCCATCCATAGAAGGGAAACTGGGTTTCCAGCTGCCCGTATTATAACCACGATGGAAGTCCAAGTCTGTCTCACTTACTCGACACTGACAACTGTGATGAGGAAATAAAATCCCAAGACTCCAGCAGCGTGTGGGGCTTTTCATGTTGGTAGTTCTTTTAAATTCTTGTTTTCCATGGATGTGAAATTTTCTGCATAATTAATCACCTTTGGAAATTACAGAGAAATTTCCTATTCACTGAGTTGGAAATGCCCATATAAACGAAAATGGTAGTGTGCCCCACAGGACACCCTGGAGGTGTAGAAACCTGAGGTGGGGGTGGGGAGCAGGATGCCAAGTCTGTGTGAGACCCAGGCCCATGCTGGCCTAAGAGAAGGCCACAGTGGTAAAAATCAACAGAGGAGTCTCAGGAAAGATTCCAGGAATAGACCTGAAGGGGAGGAGAGTGCATACTGGCTCCAGAGGGGGTGCTCTGATGTTCATACTGACCAGGCTACCCCTGCCCTCCACGGGTCCTAATTACACATATGACATGCCTCATTCCTGACTTACAGGACACTGGTGGACAAGTTCCAGGTATAAGAATGAGAATGCCCNAGGTCATGGGCTGCAGGTGCTGTGTCAACTACCAACTGTGCATGACCAAAAAAGGAAATACTGTGCTTAGGAAGCTGCAGTCTCAGCTTAGGAGGCAGCAAGCAGTCNGCTGTGGGCAGGGTCTGGATGAGGACAGTCTGCTGGGGGTGTCTGCCACCCTGTTGACAGGGTCTGGATGAGGACAGTCTGCTGGGGGTGTCTGCCACCCTGTTGACAGGGTCTGGATGAGGGTGGGTTCTTAGGAAGGCTGTGGTCTTACTTATCTCCATTCTTCCCCATTCTTTGCTCAACAGGTGAAGCAGCTCTGAAAAGAGGCTGTGGGAGATGGAAGCCCCCTGTCCTCGGCATCAGGTGGGAGATGGAAGCCCCGTTCTCGGAATCAGGTAGGAATCTGGGAAGACTAGACTGCATCTGCTTAGCTTAAGTCTGGGCCTGATGGGATGTGATCCTGGTTTGTGAGGCCTTCACTGTTGTTGGGTAGGGGAACCCACTGGTGGGTCTCTTCTGAAGAGGAAGAGTCAGCTGTATTGGGGCAGCAGAGGGCATCAAACATGGTCTCCCTCAGCTGCCCACAGCTTTAGACAAGGTGGTCTGAAACCCATGGACCCAGAGACCTCCCCATTCACTTCCCTCTTCTTTAGTGCTTCCAGGGAAGACCCTAAGGACTTGTCCCACTACCCCATCCTCCCTGTACTGATAAGATACCCTATGCTATCTATTTAGCACAGAATTTTTCTGTAATGAATGAGGTGGCCTTGGGGCAGTGGGAAGTTAGAAAGGCAAGCCTATCAGATACATCCCAGGAGTAGGACAGAAGCATTGGTTCATTTAGAGCTGGTATCACCATGTGACATCAAAGACTTCATCTAGACCATGAGATGCACAACCAAGGTTCCTGACGTGCACTGCTTTTGGCTGGGTGAGAACCAAGGATTGAACTTGAGTGACAATGCAGTGGGGTCACACAGAATGAGCCTGAGTGTCTGGAAGAAAAACACATGACCAATATGTCCAGGACCCAGGCTGTCACACACACTCAGTTGCTGTGCCCAGAGTAAATAGTGAGTTAATAATAATCATTAAAAAATCAGTGTGGTCTTGGAGGGTGTTTTTTTCCTATTTGTGCAAACAACCGGTTCAGAGGCAGTAAGCTGTCACAGAGTATCCACTCTGTAATAAGCAGAGAGCGCTCAGGAGGAAATGAGACAAAGTAAGAACTTAATGAGCATGTGCTACCTGAGAAGCCATTTTCACTTTTCAAATGACGCTAAGAGGCTCTGATGGACATTATGTCCTACTCTCTATGAAAACAATCTTTAAAACCGAGGCAGTCTTAGTTACTGAGCCATGGAGAGTGTCTGGACTCAGGACCATCACTCTGTCTGTCTGGAACTAAAGGTAGGAAGACTGAACAGTGTGGGAACATTGTATTCTTGTCAGAAAAAAAGAATCCTTAGCAGCTAGTGACAGTAAGTTTATCTTTTCTTTGAGGTCCTTTTTTCTCTTTCCTGTAGAAGGGCTGTGTGCTTCCCCTACTGACAGCTGGTATGATCAGAGAGTGAAGTAGTCCCACCAGTGTGGACCCATCAGTTGACAATGTTAGTGAGGTCCCACCAGCATGGCCATGTTAGTGTGGTCCCATCAAGGAAGGGTGTAGTCTAGTGATGGCCCTTATCAAACCCAGGGGTGGGTTGTGCTTGACTTCTCATGCCTCCCTTGTATTGCCCCAGGCTTCTCTACCACACTTTTCTCTTCCATGCAACTCATCCCGAGCTACTTCACATACGGGCTTCTCCAGGAAGCCTTATTGAGTTGGCTGTTCTTATCTCTGTTCCCCCAAAGCACTTCATGGCCCCCTGACCAGAGACTACCATGTTCTGATGTAAAATGTGTGTGTTGGCCTCCTTCTCTGAAATGTGAGAGTCTAGGTTTGTATTCTCTCACAGTAAGTACAGACCAGATGGGTGGATGGATACGTGGATGGATGGGTGAATACATGGCGATGTGGATGGACAGTGGCTAGATGGATATGCAGTAAATAGATAATACATCAATAGATGGAAGAATGAATAGACAGATGAATGGATGGACTATCCCACAGAGGGAGGGATAAAAGGACAGAGGGCTGGACCCTCTCTATGCTAGATCCAGTGTCCCTCTGAGCATCCCTCTTTGAGTAACTGACATCACTGACTACCACCCTTTCCTTGTCAAGATGGTTCCACCCACCCCAGCTTCGCTCAACTCTCCAATTTCCTCCCTAAGGCCTCTTCAGATACTTTCATCACAAACTCAAAGTCTCCAAGTTTTAGTATGTAGAAAATGTCTTTACTTGCCCACTGTCCAGGAGAACAAATCTTACCATCCACTTCAACAGCAGCCTCTACACAGCCAGTTCTAAATTCTTCCCCATTTGCCAGCCTTGTCTCTGATACCTACTTGCATTTTATTTTTGTTCATTCATTTACTCATTCAGCAAATATTCATTAATTAGCTGGCAGTTAAGTTTTCCAAAGGCTTACCTTTTCTTTTGGGTCCTNCTTACCTCTCATCTAGTCCAAGAACCCCCTAACTGGCCTCCAATCCTCTCCAGACCCTGCCCACCTGGCCTTCTCTGATGCTCTCTAGGTCTTTGAGAGATAAACTCTAGCTTGGTGCTGGAAGCCCTGGGGTCTTGCCTTGAATCACACAGAGTTTCCCATCTCCATCCCCTGCATGCCTCTCAAGCTCCCTTCTGCTTCACTCTTGTTTCTTAGCCACTGATGACCTGAAAGCTTGCTCCTCCCTCTGGCTTCCTGGGCATTGCTCATCCTCATTCTTCTTTTGTTTCCTTTCCTCGCCAACAGTGGGGAAGAAAGTTCTGGTGCTAAGATTCCCTCCAGATACACAATCAACACAGTAGGCAAATACAATAAAAGGAGTCTCTGATTCTTCCTGCCTCCAGGCCACGAGTGGAGAAAGCAACTTTGGAGAGGTGTGGACAGACTTGGGGGTGGTGATGAGGAGGGGGCCAGGCAGGGACAGNGAGAGAGTCCTGGGCTCAGCAAGTGTTTGAGTGGTGGATGGAGAGAAGAATGTAGAGTAAATACAATCAGGCTTTTATTAAGCTACTGATTCCTGAAGAAACAAACTGCTTCATTCTGGCTTCTGCCAGAGGAAAGGTAAGAAGAAAGATACAGGAAGTTAGAGCAGTCCGTATCTGGTTCACACATTCCTGAGGGGAGGCCCAGAAGAACTAATGCTCTCTTCACCTGAGAGTCAAAGACAAGGGGCAGGGGTGTTGAAGGAGATCCTTGCCCAGCTTTTAAGGTCCGATGAGTATGTACATGCAGACACCTACACGTGGGGGAGAGACAGCTGGCCCAGTTGGGGTGCGTTAAAAACCAGCCACTTGGCACTCAGAAGGCATTGCTAAGGACACTCATCTGAAATGAAAGCGGTTCAAATGGACTGGAAAACGTTTCACTTATGGTTTCTCATATTCCCCAACCTTTCTTTCCATGGTTCAAAAGTTTGCATTGTCTAATTGCTGATTTCCATTTGTGAACGAATCAGTGTAAAACAAANTTAAGTGCCAAATCAATCTACCAAATTAATCTCGTTTTAGGCATTAATTATCCTCTCAGCCATTTTCTCGNGAACTCGCCACATGTCAAGACAAGCTCAGATCTAGTGATGTAGCGTTCAGTTTTTTAACACAGGAGCTAGAGAGAGTCTTAATCATTAGGACCCACAGCTTACTGTACAAAAAGGGTCTCATTCCAGGTAAACAAAACNTTTCTCTCACCCTTTAAGTCACCGGGGTGGAATTCCCTCCATCACTTTGTGGCATGTTTCCCCAGCTNTCCCCGCTGACAAATTAACAATGCTACACTTCCTTTATATGTAAGAGGGTCACCCCGGGTGTGGCAAATGAGGTATTAATTAGGGCAGAAGCTCAGAAATTGCATGCACTGTTCTTCTAGAGTTGTACCAAGGGACAGGTGCCTTCTTAATTCTGTGACCAATTCCCCAGGTTTCTAAGATGTAATCATAGGATTCTGAGTCCACAGGGGAAGGAAGAACCATATACTTGGCGACCGAATGAAGCTACTATTTTGAAGACTATGNGGACCTACAGCTTGGCACCTGGAAGAGGAAGAGCATGACTATCTCCAGGAGGCCAGGAGAGGTTCAGAGAGAGAGGTCCTGAAGCCCCTGACGCCCTCCTTTAAAAAACACTTTTAATTTATTTATTTTATTTTTATGTGTATGAGGTTTTGCCTGCATGTATGTATGAGTACTACAAGCCCCCAAGGAGATCTGAAAGAGTGGTTATATTCCATGGATCCATAGTTGTGGGTGGTTGCGAGCCCCGTGTGGGTGCTGGGAACTGAACCTGGGTCTTCTGAAAGAGCAACAAGTACTCTTAACAGCTGAGTCAACTCTCTAGTTCCAATGTTTATTTTGAGATGGGGTCACACTATGTAGCCCTGGCTCGCCTGAAACTTACTATGTAGACTAGGCTGGACTCAAACTCACAGATATCTGTCTGCATCTGCCTCCTAGGTGCTGAGATTAAAGGCAGGCTTCACCACACCCAGTTTCCTCTTGATATTCAACATTACTAGAATCGTCTAGAAGTAAATAACCATGACCCAGCATTACTAAGTGCAGAGAAAACACTTAGTTTCCCTCTAGGGGCATTCTGCCAGGCAAAGGGGAACCTGGGACACTGTCCAAGGTGGACAGCTGGCTCTGGCTGAGGCCCCCAGAACCCAGCCCTCTGAGGCACAATGCCTTAGTGCATACTCGGGTATCCAAGGTTGNAGTGTCTCTGCTGCATGCACAGAATTGATCATTTTGGCTCCAGCCACTCAACAAGGACAGCATAGAGTAGCGAAAGCCACAAGACAGGTGGCCTGCTCGGCAGCCTCAGGCTCTCTCTTTGGTTGGCACTGGAAGAAGAATGAGGATGGTACTACCTCTGTGATTCTTCAGAGCAAGCTGGAGCAGCACGCTCAGGAGGAGACTCTCTTGGCAAGAGAGTAGCCAAGCACCTGAGTGACTAATTAGAGCTAAGAGCAATCGAAGCAAATCTCTGGTATCCTGAGTCAGAACTCAAGTGCAGAACTTACTCTGAATGTTGGAATTTGGGAGGGAGGGCAGGAGCAGGCAGAGTATAAATTTAAATAATGTATATAACATAATTTGCATCAGGAATGAAGGACATGCTTCCTTTAGGCCAGACTAGGTACTGTCAGCCTTCCAGGCAGTAAGGAAAGCAACCAGAAGGAAGCTGGCATGTGAGCTGTGGTGCTCCAGGGGAACTGCTGTGCTCCAGGGGAGAAGCATGGAGCTTTCAGATTTCATCACAGCCATCTAATAACACCTCGTGCGTGCTCTGCTCCAGAGAAGCTTGCAGGCCCGAGCAGTCAAGCTCACCCCTTCCCCAACCACCCCAGAGGAAANNAGCCTGTCAGCCTCACTAAAGAAGAAAGGAGGGGAAGGAAAACAAAGAGAGAAGCAAACCTCAAGTTGCTTTGTATCTGTTTGAAGGCTCAAGGCAGAGAGAGTCGGTTTTATGCAGAGGCACCCTGGGACCCTTCGGAAGGAAACCTGAAGGCTGCAGTAGGAAAACATTACTTTCAGGGCGGTTTTAATCAGTTTGAGCAGCTCTTTGATAGGCAAGGATGTTAAGCCAGGAAGGGCCCTTTGGAGAGTCTGAAGATTCAGAGGGGGTGGTATTTAACACTCNGCGTCTTCTCCTGCCACTCCTCCCTGTTAGGGATGTTCACACGAGGCCTTCAGTCATGGAAGCAGAGCCAGGGTTGGGCTTAGACAGGTGGGTGATTATAGCAGGAAGCCCACAGAACCCCAAGCTCCAGCCACTACCAGCTGCTGCCCTGGGTAGGTTTTTGGAGGCTTAAGCTGGATTGAGAAGAGATGAAATAAAAGGTATAAAATTAAGGAGATTAGTAAAATCCATTGAAAGAAAACACCACTAGCCAACTTAGCAACTCAGATTACATTTACCCACANTGCACATGGAGTGGGTAATCGTGAGTATTAAGTCCAGACTCTGCAAAAAAAATTATGGGCTTGATAATCTAACAAGNNGTAATGCCAGAGAAGTCACCTTCCTGGGAGAGGCTTAAGACAGGGTATAAAACCCATCAGTCACGTTGAGATAAATTTTCCTTAGTGGGGTTCCATGATAAGCCTAGCTCTGACTCTCAAATAGCCTCTGAGTAGCCTTCTTCTACCCAGAGTAGCAGCAACACTAGTACCAGTACCAACCACCCCCAGATGTTACTGCGTTCACACAGCTTTCATCCCACTGTATTGTTGTGGCTTCTGTCNATGCCACTCTGGCCTTGGCAGGGCTGGGACACTCAGGGTTAGGCAAGGACTATCTTAATCTCCTGTCCATTTCCATTTCTGCCCCATAGGCTGAGTNTCTTAGTTTCTTGAACTTGTTCTTGTGTGGGGTAATTCTGAGCCCTCAGAGAGCAGCTAAACAATCATTATCTACAGATTCCTCCAGCTACTTCCCCAAAAGCCTCCAAGCCNTGGAGTCCCCAGTTCCCTTCCCTAGCTGAGCGGGAGTCCAGTGCGATATAACAAATGCAGAGTAATCCAAGGATTACATCTTTAGCAGAACATGCAGTATGTATAGGTGAAATTCAACACTCACAGTAGGCTTTTGGCCCATGTGAGTATGTCACAGACCTTCCCTGGAAATCATGTGCAATATGAATCTTTAAAAAGTAGAGGCCAGCCACTACTCAATGGAAGATGTTGATCCACTCCTCCATTTCTGCCCTGTTTAGCCTTCTTCCTTTCCCAGTAGGACTCAAAGCCCAGGCCTTCTTCCTCAATTCGGTAGTTGGTAGGATACCTTAGGGATGAACTGCCTGACTCTAAGCCAAAGAAGACGCTAGTAATCAAGTCCTGTTCACACAAACAGAATCCCTTCTGCTCAAAGGTAAAAGGATTCTTCAGAATTCCTGCGCCTTCCCATGCATTCATGTGAGGCCTGGCTTCCATCCCCATTCCTCATCCTGACCTCAGCGACATTTGCTTTCCAGATTCCTGGTTTGCTGCGACCTACCCTGAGCTTAGGACATTCTAGTGCATCCATCTTTTGAAAGACAACNCTGTGGGACCAGTGACTGGGAAGCAGAGTGGCTCTTCTCCACACATAAACTGCCCTTGGGATGCTTCATCCAAGTCCCTCCAAAAACAACAGATCACGTCTTTCAACAAAGCAAGCAGACAACAGCACACAAGTGTATGGCCATCATTTTTCTGAAAATCTTTAACAAGAGGGCTTGGGAGAAAGCTCAGTCAGTGTGCTTGCCCTGTGAGCCAGAGGACTCGAGTGTAAGTCCCAGAACTCATGTGACAAAGACAAGCCTGGTAGTGCGCACCTGTAATTCCAAAACCAGGGGAGGAAGGGGAAGAGAGACAGACAGATCCCAGGGCCTCAGTGGCCAGGCAGCCCCACGNAATCTGTGAGCTCCAGGTAAANTGAAAAACCCTGTTTTAAGAAACAAAGTGGACAGGGTCCTGAGAAACAACATCTGAGGTTGGCCTATAGTCTCAATGTAGANGCACAGATATGAGTATGTGTGTGCATGCGTGCACACACACAAAGAAAGGAAGGGAGGAAGAGATGAAAGAAGGGAGGGAGGGAGGGAGGGTGGGTCTTCAGTATAAGACAGACAGTTATCCANATGAGGACTCACACTTCCCTTTGGTCACTATTAAAGCTAATTTAAAGAAGGAATGGGGTCCCATCCTACCAGAATAAGACCAANAGCTGACTAGAACCAACACATCAGGCAGTATGTTTTTTCTTGACCTCTAGTCTTTAGAAACAGAAANTCTATGATCATAAAACAAGTAGGCACCTNGCAGTGTCACCCAACTGCCCACCTACCACACGCCCANCGAGCACAAGGGGTTTACAGAGGCATTGAAGTCCCCTATACCCAACCNCAAGGACAAAGTGAAGGTGGTATAGATATAGTGCCCCACCNAAGTCTACAGCTCAGGATCCACTCTGCTCTTCTGAAAGAGACATGGCAAGCCTCAGTGTGCAGAGCTAATCTCTGCTCACTGGTATCTATTGGTTTCTAGCTCTAAGTTCTGGAAGGATGTACATCAAATCATCAATAGGGTAAGAGGTGCTGGGGTGAGAAGGAGCTACTAGTACAGCCCCCCAATTTGCCCTCCATACCCCCTGCCCCCCACCGCCAACTTTCCCTCTGCCCCACTCCTCACCTCCACATCTTTTTCTCCCCACAGAGAATGTGTTCATGGACTCCTTCAAATGTTAAAAATAAACCAATAAATGGTCGAGACGGGAAGGAAACAAACGTCTTCTACAACACTCCCCACCCACCCCACACACACACACTAAAGGCTGGACACAGCCAACTCCCACTGTCCAGTCTCTTCCAGTGTGCTGCACCTGCAGATCAACAACCCCTATCCTTGGCAAGTTCCTCTCCAGGCTTGCCAGACCCTGGGAACCCGAGTGGGCACACACGACAACCTCACCTCACCCGGGTGCCTCCCTCACCCTTGAGNGCTCCATGTAAGCAGTGGACTTTCCCCTTCTGCCTCAAAGCATCCNCCAGGCGAGAGCAGAGCAGCTGTGAAAGCCTTGTTGCAGAGGTCANACTCTTACTATTCCATTCAGAGGACCCGCCCTGAGAGCAGCACAGAAACCTGGGCTCTGGCAGCTGGAGCAGCCGCCAAGGCTTCCTCGGAACCTCATCAATCACCTGGTGCCGGCACACTCACCTGCAGATGTAGTTTGTCTTGCAGGACTCCTGCAGATTCAGGCAGTTGGGCTTGTCTCTTTCTTCATAGGAGCACACAGGAACGATAGTCTGTCGCCGCCGCTCAGTGCAGGCAATGTCCCTGCAGGAGCAGAAGAGCATTCCGTAGCTGTGCTTGGCCGGGACCTTGTCAAAGAACTGCCTGAGGGCCTTGTGGCACTTGCGGCGGTTGCAGACTTCATTGGACATGCTGGTGGTGCACGGGGTGATGTAGGCAGACCTGTACTTCTTGCAGGTGTCATCCAGGTTGCAGGCCTTGGCTGCATCCAGGCAGTTGTTCCCTTTGGAAATGTGTTCCACTGCAATGCAGAGAAAGAGGGGTGAGCACAGTGCTTGGCTCTCACGTACATTTGCATTGAGATCTTGCTATTCACCTGGCCATACACACACTCTAGAATTGAAGGAGTTTCAAACCTGGGAACATAATGGCCCATGACAAAGAGAACGTGTTAGGGTGCACAGACTGAGAGCCTACAGTAGTCCCTAGATGTCTTTGTGAAGCTATGGATCCAGGCCTTGGGAATGNGGGCACTTGCCAAGCTACTAGTAAAAAAGGCAACCGGAGAAATGATTCCAACTCCTGCTTGGTAAACTGAAATCAGGATCAAAGAAAACAGCAACAAATTATATACTTGTTCATGATACAGTATATAAAATGATACGCTGAATGCAAGTATAATTGCCATGCAATCCTCCAGGAATATAATTATGTAATAAATGCGTATAGAACACACTAATTACTATATGATTACAGAGTAATTACATGGTTATTTGAGCCCAGAAGACAAAATATTATGCCAGCCTCTCTAAACAGGAAGAAGCAACTCCAGAGAGTTTGTGTCNAAGTTTTAGCTCACAGGCCATTGGAAGAACACCAGAATAAAGCACATAACATTTTGCAAACCTCAATTACCAGTTAGCTCACCACATCCAAAATGTCGGCTCTGTGGACACTGAAGTTCCTGATCAGGAAAATTCAGCTAGGATTTTGGATAGAATTTCTCTGGGCTTATACTCCACAGGCTTTAGAAATATCACAGAGCATATGCTACCTTCTGCTCAGGCTCTCTATGCCCAGGCTGCCTGGAAAACCAGTGCCGCCCACTGTGGGCTGCTCTTGTGTGGTCTGCATGAGAGTTTTCAGGAGGCAGATCCCACCCACCGGGCGGCTGCACATGCTGAGCTCAGGACCCAAGCCCTAGGCTCGGGACCCACGTTCTGGGCTCGAGACCCACACTCTAGGTTCAGGACCCACGCTGTAGGCTCGGAACCCACACTTTAGTTTCTTTGTTGTGACAAACACCTTGATAAAGACAAAGCGGGAAAAGAGTTCCTTTGGCTTACTGTTCCAGAGCAGAGTCTATCATCGAGGAGAAGCCAAGATGGGCTCTGAAACCCACAGCCAAGAGCAGAGAGAAATAGATGCCGAGTGCTTGATAGCTTTCTTCACTGTTACAGGGTCACCCCTGTTCCTCTGCCTAGCGAACACTGCCACTCCTAGTGGGCTGGGTCTTCCTACACTTATTAATCACTTCAATTAACAATCTACACTGCTGTGGGATGTCTTTCTCTACNCTATGAATATATGTGGTTCCCATTGGATAATAAATAAAGCTCTTTTGGCCTATGGCAAGAAAGCTTATAGCCAGGCAGGAAATCCAAGCAGAGATACAGAGAGAGGAAGGGTAGAGTCAGGAGAGACACCAGCTGCCACCAAAGGAGCAACAAGATGCCAGCAGACCAGTTATGTCACGGGTATGTGACAACACACAGATTAATNGAAATGGGTTGAGTTATAAGAGCTAGTTAGCAAGAACCTTGAGCCATAGGCCATACAGTTTGTAATTAATATAAGCCTCTGAGTGATTATTTTATAAGTGGCTGTGGGTGGGAGCGATTCGTCTGGACTTCTGGGCTGGGCAGGACTGAAGAAACTTTCAGATACAATAGACAGTCCCCAGAAATGTACCCACAGACCAACTTGATAAAGACAGTTACTCAACTAAGACTCTTCTGGGGTAATTCCTAGGTTGTGGCAAGTTGCCACTTAGAAGCAACTGTCACATCCCANATAAAGGAGTTTCTCTAGAGAACGTGAAGGAACCTTCCAGAACCCACTGATAAGGTGGCCCATAGCAGTTATGCCAGTGACCCTCAAGAGCAGGCTGGAGTGCAGCAAACCAGCACCCTACAGAACAGATTCCCAATCAAGTCCCTACTCNGGCTCAAGGCCCTCTCTACTCTCTCTTCTTTCTTAGCATGTTCTCTCAATCGATGGAAGGCACTCAGGAAATTACAAGAAAGGAAAGGGTCCAGGTGGGCTTGGTTGAGAAATGTAAGGCAATAGGTATATAACGGTATATGGGAAAATACTCTGCCTTAAAAAGGAAGGAAGCCTTGGAACCTGTGACAATATAGAAGACACTTGAGGACGTTAGTCCTAGTGAAAGGAGTCATCTGAAGGAAAAACAAATGTGATTTCACTCATGTAAGGACAATAAATGGTCCACCTCCCAGAAGGCTGCTGGGCTGAGNGCAGGGAATNNAGATAGTCACTACTCAGTGGGAACAAGATTTCAGCTTCATGTTGAGTATGTTCTTCCAGTTGAGAGGTCTTCCACACAAGAACCTGCCTAAAGTTACTGATCCTGTACTCAGTCTTACATTTTTGCTAGGGGGCTGCTGAGATGGCTCAGCAGGGAAAGGTGTTCGCTGTCCAGCCTGATGACCNGAGTATGATCTCTGGAATCCACATGGTGCAAGGAGAGAACCAGCTAACACAGCTGGCCTCTGACTTCCACACCACAGCACTCTCTCACGCCCCCAAAGACACATAAAATAAATCAAAATATAACCTTTTTTTAAGTGCTGNGAGGTAAGANTGCCTATTAGNTAATCTTACCACAACCTCAGAAATGGCTTTTACGGAACACAAACGTAAAGGCACACAAAGTAACCAAAATCCAAGGNATTTTTCTGTGGAAAAGAAAGTGTCTGGTCTTAAGAAAGNATTCCAAATGNGAACCTACTTCATAGCCTGGCACCGCAAGCCACGAGCTACTGCCCCGCAGATCCATGGTTCCGNCTGTGGTCTCTGAGACCNGAAGTTCAATGCGGAGGGCAGTAAGTAGGACCTCTAGCCTTTCAGAGTAAGCAAGCGATGCAGCTGTTCCAGAGAACCCCACCATTTCATCAAACACTCCTGATACTTGCCACCCTGCTCTCCCCAAGCCTGCTTCTCCACCCCACGCTCAGAATCCAAGAATCTTGGAGGGATGGCCACTGTGAGCCCTG
>LZPO01076169.1:43524-54174 GCA_001675575.1 Neotoma lepida
TTTTGTGTGTGTGTGTGTGTGTGTGTGTGTGTGTGTGTGTGTGTGTGTGTAAGTTATAACAATCTCTGCCTATTGGAAATGAACGGTGTGATGAGAGATGACAGCTGAACTCTCTCTTCTGTGCTTTAATCCACTGCTACAGAGAACATGGCATGCATGCATGGGTGGGTGGGTGGAGGTGCCTTTTGCCTTTTGGTGGCACCTCAGAGCATTTTAAAACAGTTAGTAAGAGTGATAAAACTTTAGGGCTGAATGTGACCTCAGAGACAACCCAGTCTAAATTTCCAGTTTACAAGTAGGGAAAAGCGTACACAAGTGGGGACGCACACAGTGAGCTGCAGGAAGAGCCAGGGAAGAATTCAAGTCCTTCCATAGCAGCTAAACCAACGNTGCCTGGTGGTAAAGGTAACAGCCCCTTAATCAGAGTCCTGGAGCTAAACCCAAGTCTGACCCCTGAAACCAGGAGCCCCCAGACAAATCCTTCAACCTCAGGGGCTCCCCCTGTCTCTCCATCTACTCAACAGTCCAAACCACCTCAGGCTATTTGGAAGGTTAAGTGAGAGAACACATACAGGGATCACAGTGAGTGCCCATGGTGACCATGGCTGGTCCTTTGATTATTAAACGGGTCATTTGCGTTTTCNACCCCACCAGGACTCTCACTACCCCAAGACTATTTCAGAAAGAGCTTTACTAGGGTAGGGAGGGGCACATATTGACAGCCTTGTAAATATAAAATGATCGTTTCCATATGATGGCTTTTGTAAAAGAATTAGCTTTGATCTTAAGAAAAAGAATCATTAAACAGAAGAAGGAAGCTGATTTGAGGGCTTGGAGAGATTGGGGAGAGAGAGGAGCGAGCAGGGCAAGAAACGGGCACAGGAGGAAAACATATCTATCTGTAGTCCCATGGGATCAATTCTTAACTTGATTCAAATTATACTGCAAATGCTTCATTTTTTAAAGAAAAAAAAAGATGTTCTAATAACATGGGACACAGAGGCTCCAAGGACTGCTTTTCACAACCAGACAAGGGACTAGCTGGATACCTACAACATGACACACACCATGCTAGCCTGTGGAGGCAGGGGGGTGCATGTGTGTGAGTCCTCACCAGATAGTGGATTAACTACCTCCAACATCGGGCACATCTTTAATACACACATCCAGGATGTTCCTGTAAGCCAGAGCCACTGTCATGCTGAAGAAATAATAGCAAATTAATAAGGATCTTGACATGCCTGAGACTACGTGGGGCTTGACAATGAAGTCATTACTCCTTATCTCCTTGAGTTCCAAGAAGGCAAGAAATAGCATCACAATAAAAAAATGTTTCATAACAGTTGATTAGAAAATATGGCCTGCAGAAAACCAAGCTCTTCCACATTGTCGCACTTCCACATTAAAAATCCAAATATATTAGAGGAAGGGAGGATTTTTTTCAGACCCCCGCAGCTTGAACACAAAGGATCACATTAATAAGATACAATTTAGATTTGCATATTTTAATAAGCTAGGGATCAAAGCGAGTACATAGCTGAAGGGGTGTTGAATTGTGCGCATATAAACTGCTCACTCAAGAAAAAAGGTATGTCTCCCCTGCAAGACTCTTAGAATCTGAACAATAGACAATTAAGATATGGTTGGTGCTTAATACTATCCAAATGTTTTGGATAGGTATCTTACGATTTTACCTGTTCAACAACCAATTCCAACAGAGTCAGTGAAGATACCAGAGAAGAAAAGACCCTCAGAATCATCTTCTTATGTCCATCTTTAGCTATGCAACAATGATGACTGGTCTCTTCATTCCTCAGGGTGGGTAGTACAGGAGTGGGACTCACTGTTTACTGAAGCAGTAAAACAGTAGAAACAGACCCACTATCAGTCCCAGAGGCCAAGAGATATTGACACAGAACACTCTCTTTTGTCACATTCATAAAATGACTTCCCTAGGAGGCAGATGTGGCCACAGCNGTCTAGAGGCTGTTGTCTTTGCTTCTATTTACTGGGCACTTCCCATGTGCTCACTAGGTATCAACTTGGCACGCTGCCCATGTGATCTCCACCTTCAGGGTGAGGGTGGGCTGGAGTGTAGCTCTGGTAGTAGAATGCTTGTCTAACATGCCGAAGCTCTGGTTTGATCCCCCAGTACCATGTAAACTGGGTGTGGCTCACATCTGTAATCCCAGTACCTGAGATGTGGAGACTGGAGGATAGGGAGTTTAAGGTCATCCTCAGCTACATAATCTACCAGATCTGAGACCAAGGGTATCCTGGGACAGATGAAATCCTGTCAAAACTAACTGACTGATTAACTAACTAAGGCTAGAAAGGATTGGTGGCAGGGCTGGGACTAGAACCTCAGCAGATGAAACCCAGAGTCAAACCTCCAGTCTGCTGCCTCCCCCAAAGCCTAGTTATTCATCTGCTTACTCCTTGTGCCTCTGGAAGGTACCTCCTTGACTCTGGCCCACCACATGCAAGCCATCTCAAAAGACGTTAGGGTCTTCATCCTTCAACTCTGACAAGCGCGCACACACACACACACATACACACACACACACACACACACACACACACTTAGTGGGAGCTGTTTAAGCCATGCCCTGGAGCACCACCCCTAGTGAGGTAGCAGGTAACTGTTACACCTGCCTGTGGCCTTGAGGTACATGCCCCTGAACATGGCTGTTCAGGGGACCCTTAACACCTGGGAGGCACGTACATGGCCCCTTCTTCGATACCTCATGGTTTGGATGCTGGGACAGATCAGGGCAGAGCTCTCCAGAGAACAGTGTTGGATGGTGCCTTACCCTTCCAGGATCCTGAGACAAATTCCTTTATTCTGTCTTGTGAGTTAACCCCCAAATAAATTCCTTTGATNATTAAGCAGACTCTGTGGATTGACAGTGATATAATCTCAACACACATACACTTCCTCTAACATGGTTCACTGCCACACTCATGTTCTTCATCCAAGAAATTCTTGATGTCACACATTTCTTCAGAGACTGTCCAGGTCAAGGCTGTCAGTTTTCCTTACCTAATAGCAATCTCTGAGGTAAGGAACATGCAAACGTCTCTGAGGGATTACATAGTCCTTTCCCCACTGAGCCATTACAGTCCACAGATCCTGAAGAACCACAGCCCCTGAGAGGCACATCTGATGAGGCTGGGACCACCAGCTGCATCAGTTGCATACTGTCTTCCAGAAATCTGGTATTAGAAAGTCTCTACGGACGGCTTACTCCCAGAATAGATACCCAGGCAAAGCCCCTTACAGGCCCCAGATGTGTTTTCTGCTCTTCAGTTTCCATGGACACGTCTGGATTCTTATCCCTGTGAATTAAGCAACTTAAGTCCGTTTCTTTTTATCAGAAACNAAGAGAACACTGACTATGAAGGATTCCAAAGAGAAGCTTTGGAAATTTCTATGACCTGAACTGAAGGTATGAGGAAAGCTCCTGGGATAGGGTGCTAGGGGCTCTACAGCTCCTATAAGGCCAAACGGGAGAGACACCAACTGCATCACAGCNGCTGACTCCTGGATGTGGCCCAGGATTATCAATATGACAATGGAGCAGAAATCTCTGTCACTGGATAAAATGGTGTTTAAGAACGATAACAACAGATGTACCATGAAAATGANAAGCTGCAAACTCCTAAGATGGGGGGAAAGGGTGGGCACATCCGGTATTGGCAAATGCCGCTACCAGGCTGTGGTGGTATTTTATCTATGTCTCCCAATAAAATTTATATGAGGATCAGAGGAGCAAGGTCAGCCACTAGCCTTGCAATGTTAGCACATGCCCTTAATCNTATTTCCTAGCAGGCAGGGTCTGTCTGATCTCTGTGAGTTCCAGGTCACACTAAGTACAGAGTCAAGTGTGGAGACACACGCCTTNAATCCCAGCACCAACCATAAAATTCTGGAGNTCTATACAGACAGACAGGAAGTGATGTAGCTAGGCTGAGAAAGCCAATGGGAGAACAGAAAAGAAAGGGATATAGATGTGAAGGTATAGGAAATCAGACACACTTTTGGAAGCAACAGNGGTATTGTGAGGTGAGGCTTGTAGCTGTTCCTAATTCCTCTGATCTCTGTCAGACTTTCACCCCTATTTCTGGCCCTGTGTTTTTATTTAACAAGATGTAATGTGAATCTTAAACTGTCTTATTAATTGAAAACACCAGGCCAGGTATTGGGATAAATTTTGAAAGGTCAGAGAAATAGAAAAAGCCACAGCCAACCTCACCTTGTCAAGGGCGCCAAATGTAAGATGGATTTTCTAAATGGTCTTGTTAAATAAAACACAGAGGCAGAGATGGGGTGAAAGTCTGACAGAGATCAGAGGAATTAGGAACAGCTCCCAGACTCAGCTTAGACTGCCGCCACCGCTTCCAAAATGGAGAGAGATTTTTCTTTCTTATACCTCCACATTTATCCCTTTCTGTTCTGTTCTCTCATTGACTCTTTCAGCCTAGCTACATCACTTCCTCCTATGGCCCACTTCTGTCACTTCCTGTCTGTCTGTATAGACCTCCAGAATTNTATGGTTGATGCTGGGATTAAAGGCATGTGTCTCCACGCTTTACTGTTCCTAGTGTAACCTGGAACTCACAGGGATCCAGACAGACCCTGCCGGCTAGGAAATAGGATTAAGGGCATGTGCTAATTTTGCAAGGCTAGCGGCTGACCTTGTTCCTCTGATCTTCAGATAAATTTTATTGGTGGACACAGATAAAATACCACCACATTTCCCATCTTTGTCTAATAAAAATAAAAAAATTTTAAAAAGTTATAATATAAGAAAAACTATATACAATAAGTACAATAACTATATACAGTATATACAAGTGAGTAATACATTAACAATGTCTAGTCCATTAGCATTTGACAAATTCAGAGAAAATACTCCATTATCTATCCTGTTTTGGTTGAGTTCTAAATGTACCTAATTTACTTTCTTATATTACTAACAGAAAACTATCCTTGTGATATCTTAACTATCTAATCTTCAACTCCCTCAGAAACCCGAGAAGGAAATAATATTACCTAGTAAAATAGGAAATGCAAACAAGCAACTTCCAAAAAAAAATCCGAGTTGACAGAAACAGCTGGCTGTCTGGACAGTTACCTTAGGTTTTTGTTTTTGTTTTTGTTTTTTTGTTTTTTGGCAATGTTGGAGCATCATCTTTAGCCTACAGGCTTAGTGTATCTGACATTCATTTGTGAAGCAGGATGTACTTAAGGTCTACAGTACAACCATGTTGGGTGCCAGATGTAATGTGAATCTTAAACTGTCTTATTAATTGAAAATACCAGGCCAGGTATTGGGATAAATTCTGAAAGTTCAGAGAAACAGAACAAGCCACAGCCAACCTCACCTTGTCAACTCCTCAGCTGATCTTGTTTCCTGCAGGCTTCTGAGTCCTCACCAGAATAGATTTCAGCTGAACTGCTGCTCAAAGCCTGAAAGCTTAAGAGGCCTCTAGTTTCTGGTTCCCACACCTTATATACCTTTTTGTTTTCTGTCACTACTTTCTGGGATTAAAGTCATGTGTCTTTCTCAAGCAAAGACATGAGATCTCAGGTGCTGGAATTAAAGGTGTGTGCCACTGGAATTAAAGGTGTGTGCCACCATGTCTGGCTGTATCCAGTGTGGCCTTGAACTCAGAGATCTGGACTGATTTCTGCCTCTGGAATGCTAGGATTAAAGGCATATGCCACCACTGCCTAACCTCTATGTTTAATCTAGTGGCTGTTCTGTTCTCTGACTCCAGATAAGTTTTATTAGAGGTACACAATATTTTGGGGGACACAATATAATCACCACAACAAGACCCTTTAGAAATTAGTTTACACCAGGCTGAGGCCAGAACCTTCTGGACGGAGAGAGAAGGTGGTAAGAAAGAGCATGTACATACTCCTTAAGGACCTGGGAGTTTGAGGCTGAGGTCCAGGTGGGCTAAGGCTAAGAACAAAATGATCAACCATTTATTTGTTGTTGAGCGTCCACTTCCTTGTTTGTTTGTACAGACAGGCTCAAGCAATGAAGCCTGGAATTCAGAGTCTATTGGAGTAGAGAGAGAAGCAAGGTAAGCAATCAACTACACAGAATTAATTGATTATACAGAGGGAATAATCTATAAATAAGGAGCCATGTAGACACTACTGCTCTGCTGTAGGACAGTCAGAGCGGTGCTGTCTGAGAGCCAAGTCCACCCAGCCTGGGGTAGGGTAAGGCTTGCTTGTTTGAGACACAAGAGAAGAGGCCATTATGACTGCCCCACAGCAGGCAAGTGGTATACAAGGAGGTGGGAGAGTCTTCTGAGGGCCAGACCATTCTCAAACTCATCAGGGGCCAAAGGAGTTTGGGTGTCATTCTTAAGTGCAAGGCAAATCACTGAAGGGTTCCCAGTAGAGAGGTGACACCATCTGGTTCTTGTTTTGTAGCGGCCACTTCATCTATGGGTGAAGAGTTAATGGGTGTGGTGACATAAGGTGGTTCAGAGAGGGAGCAGGGGCACCAGTGTGGAGGCTATTCTGATAACTCAGCACCCCACTCAGTGTAAGCAGAGCAGTATCTTCACTGTGACATTTTAAATGTCCCCCTGAAACAATATGCATACCCACTCAGCAGCAGTTTCCTGGGATACACTGTGGGCATGAGGTTGACTTTTCATTTTTACTTTTTTGGTGATTTCAAAACCCATGCACATGAATTTGCCATCATAACCACAAGGTGATGCTGCACTGTGGTCTTCTCACCATAATTTATGTTTCTTTTTGTTTCTGCTACATTAGATTCACTGAACTAATGACATTTGAGCATTCAGCAATTGCATTTTAGGGACTTTACTAATAACTCTGCCATGTTTTAGCCCCATAGTCAGTATGTTATAAACTTGGTTTCATGAATTTCTCAAAATAATCCATCTGCACCTATTTATCCATTAATCTGATTTACATCTATCCACTCATCTGCCTACCCAGCCATATATCTATACTCCCCTCATTCATCCATTCATCCATATATTCATCCATATATAAATGTATACATGCATCCACTCATCCACCCATGCATCTCTCCGTCCATCCATCCACTGAGCACGTCAATGCTCTAAGCAGCCCTCCTTATTGAATCCGTTTTACAGATTAAGAAACAGGGCCCAGGACACTTATATGATTTGTGTAACACTGCAGAGCCACCATCTGTGACAACCTAGTGCCAGGAGAGCAAGTTCAGAAGTTGGACACAAAACTCCTTAGAAGATGCAGAGACTTAGTGAGCCCTAGATACTGGACACCTACTGATGCCCTTTCCAGACCCTCAGGCTACCACTTCCATCACCTTGCCTCCCTTTATGTGTCCTTCTGGAACTTCCAGAGCAGGAGGTTTGTATAGATGAGGACCAGGAGAGATGTGCACAGTGAGTGACTTCTCATGGATGCCTGGCCAGGGGTCAGGGTTAGGCTCAGTGTCCCTGCCTTTGTAGACCATCAGGCTTTGTCAAATGATTCCAATAACAGTTCCTGACTGGTTAGTGCTACCTACTAAATCCCTTTAATATACTTCTTTAGGTAACTTCCATTCACTGCAGAGTTTTTTAAAAAGTTGTGATCCTACCAACTGTAAGATAAAACAACATGGCTTTAGCAAATGGGGAGGTATGTGTTGCTCTTCTGAATCCTCGGGTTGAATCTGTGGATTCAATCAACTAAGGATGGAAAATATTAAGAAACAAAATGTATTCTGTCTCAACATCTACACACTTTATTGTATCATCATTCCCTAAACAAGACAGTACAACCATTATTTATACAGTGTTTATATTGTGTTAGGTATTACAAGATGATTGACAGTATATGGACAGGAGTATGTGTGTAAGTCCTATGCAAGTTCAATATCATTGTATGTAAGACATTTGCACATGCTCTGTTTTGTGTTCCTGTGGGAGATCCTGGAACTTACATGGAGGAACAACGTATAATGAGCCAGGGTAGGCAAACACAACTCCAATAAAACATATCATTTGGTGTAAGGGAAAACTCNGAAATTGGACTGCTTTAAATAAACAAACTTCTGCTGATCAAATNATAACATTTAAACAGCAAAAGGCAAGCTACTGTGTGGGTGGAGATGTTTGTAATACATTCATCTGACAAAAGAGTTCTTGAGCATTCTATGAATCAATCAGAAAAAAAAAAAGACAGGCAACCCAGCAGAAGAGCAGACAAAACCAGACATGCACTCACAAGAAAGAACATACAAGTAGTTTTGACAAGAGAAAAACAGAACGTGGAGCGGTGCTCAGCATCACTAGCCCTTGGGGACCATGTGCTGTAAAGCTACAGGGAGCCATGACAGCCCCACCAAGATGGCTATAATGAAGAGAGCCAGTGAAAGCAAACATGGTTGAGAACATAGATCACCCACGGCACACACAGCCTGGCTGGGAAGGAGAGGGAGCATCAGCAGCTTGGGAAAACAAAANCACAAAACTCCTTACTAGTACTAGGCTGGATACAAACATATGACCTAGTAAATGTAGCTAGATGGAGTGTGTGTGTGATTGTGTGTATATGTTGTATGCATATGAGCAACAGACATATAAACGGATCTTCATGGCTGTAATAGTTGTAGCCCCAATCTAGATAAGACGCAGAGACGAACAACTATACAGTTGATAACTGTGTTGTCATATGATAGTCACACATAACAATAAAAATCAACAAACTATTGCTCCATATAACAATATGAGCAAATCCTATGANTATAACATTAAACAAAGGAGTCAATTGCAGAAAGTTCATGGTATATGATTTCATTTATAGAGAGTTCAAAGAAGCCAAATCTAATCTATGCTGATAGAAGACACATGGAGTTCGCTAACTCTGGGGGTACACTAGAAAAGAAGGGGCCTTTTGAGTCCCAAGAGCTCTTCAATTCTTCACTGGGTGGTATGCACAGAGCTATGTTCACTGTTTAAATTTGTTTTTCTATTAGTGTGCTCTTTGTATACATCCAGGGTTACTGAGGGGAATCTCAGGCATCTGTAACAGACTGTGAGCTAGGCTCTCTTTTGCTGTGTACTACGATCTGTTTACTGTTCTGTGAGCTTCACTCCAAGCTACCTTCCACAACATCGGTTCCTAACATCTTCATCACANGTGCTTACTGAGCACTAATGCATAAGACATGTCAGACTGGAGCAGAGAAAGGATGTGACCTTGTATAAGATGAGGGCATCCCTGTCTGAGTGGACTGCCCAGATTTAGAGTCCCTGCCCTTTGTGCCCTTAGCCACCACTGCGAATCAGTTGGGTCTGTTCCACACACAGGATAGGCCGTTTCAAAGCAACCTTGCTGAGAGTTGTTCAGGCACATGAATACGGTGCCTCGCATCTCTTTTTGGAGTGTTTACACACTACATGTAGTAAGCTAAATCCCTTGTTATTTTGAAATATAATTACTTTAAATATAATGCTACTGTTAATCACTTCTCAGAACTTCTGTGAGTCACTAGTGTTATTTTGTCTCATTCCTGTACCAATGACATGAATGGTGTGTTGTTCTTCCCATATTAAAGATGGGGATGTTGACACAACAGGTAAAATCACAAGCTCACGAGGCTGACGACTGGCAGAACAAAGTGCATTACAGTCAAGTCTCTGGGCTCCCACACCCTGTAACAGCTGTCAGTGCTGCTGCAAAAACAGGCTTCACCGTCCCTCTCTCCCCTTGACCTTCTAGTGGAGAAAGGGATGAGGCAAATAACAAATGCCGCCTGGCCATCTACTTTTCCTCAGAGGGTAGATTCCCTTGATGAGAAGTGATCTGTTCAAGTCACCTGCAAACATCTAGAGAAGGTCCCCAGGGAAAGAGGGAACTACCTCCTAGAGCAGTTCCCAGAGCACAGAAACTTATAAACATGGATGAACAAAACATGATAAAATAAAGGGCTGGGGAGATGGCTCAGTGGGCAAGTGCTCATGAGGACCTGAGTTCAATCCCTAGACCCATGTAAAACAAAAACCAGAAATGAATAGTGGCATGTGCTTATAATCCCAGGACTGAGGAGGCTGAGACAGGCAGATTCTGGAGGCTCCACGGTCAGCCAGCCTCATACATTTGGCAATATCCAGGCCAGTGAGAAGTATGTCTCCAAAGCCAATATGGATGACACCTGAGGAATGACAGCCAAGGCTGACTTCTGGCTTCCACACAGACGCTCAAGCATGCGTGCATAAGCATGTGCACATGTACACACATCCAAACACACACATCCCCAAACAGTAAAGTGATTTTATGTCATTCAGCTTCAGCAACTTTCTCCCTTCAAGAACAGTCAGGCTCAGGAAAATAGCAATAAAGGCAAAGCCCGAGAGGGCACTGCTTCTCAGAACCTCATGAAAAATGGAAGGTCTGGCTGTCAGAGAGACAATGGCCTGCTTCACAGGCACCCAGTCCTCACACTGGATGCTTGCTGGAGCTGCAGGCTGAGCCAGAGACACAGAGGTTTATGGGAGCAGTAAAAACAGATGGGTGCAAAGACTTGCTCTGGGTGGTGAATCTGGTAGGTTGGCAGAAGAAAGCTCTCTATTGGAACAGGCTCTGCAGACACCTACTTAAAAAAAAAAAAAAAA
>LZPO01076169.1:54199-64963 GCA_001675575.1 Neotoma lepida
TGGTCCATGCTGTGTCAGCCTCACATGCAGCAGGTACCAAATGAGATGCTATTCCAACCAATCAACCTATCAGCTTCCCTCACCCCTGCAAGAAGGTAGAGGCCCTCACACCAGACCAAGGGCACCGAGTGTACCACTAAAAACAGGGACTCAAGCAATAGATGGATGCCCTACTCCTGGTCTCATGGTCCATGGGGAAGGACAACAAAAGAATATTCCATCTAATGAGAATAATCTGTCACTCCTACATCAATCTGATTGATGTAATGGGACCATTGCAAGAGAGGAAATTACAGGTCATTAGGAGCCATTTCAAATGAAGTTAGGGGGTTAAATGGTTTTCTTCAGCTTTCCAAAGAATTCACCCGGAATTTTATTTTGTATGTCTCCTTCGGAGGGTAAGTGGAGGCCTGCATGTTGGAAGAACAAGAACCATCCTTTGTTCCTCAACTCAGCCATGCATTCCCACCCCCACTCTCCAGCCACACCTCCCTGCAATGTCGCACTTAGGTTTGATCCAACGTGCGTGCCATTCCCGTCCATTCTTTATTTACTTTCTTCACTGATAAAAAAAAACAAACAGCCCAATTCTAGGTTGTTTATGAAACAGTTTGATGATCTGATTCCAATTAGATGGTGAAGAACTACAATAAAAGGAAACTATAAATCATGTTACTGTCTGTCTGGGGCTGACAAAGGCAGCCAATGGAAAGGTTAAGTTGATGGTCTGTGTTTAATCTGTGCTATTGTAGAAGTAAAACCCAATTAGAGATGGTATTTCACTGGAGGCTTTCACTGTTCCCCTTTGTTCTTTAATTGGAATTGTACCTATTGTGTTTCCAAACTAGGGGGCGGGGTCATTAGCTCTTCCCTCAGTGTGGTGCAAGGGGCACCCTCTTGATAAACCTCGTATCACCAATGCTCCAGCGCCTGCTAATTATAGCCAGCCTACCTCCCAGAGCCAGTTTTTTTTTCCTTTATCTGGACTGTCTTCAGATAATCGGGCCATAATGGACTCAGCTGCAACCAGCTTTGCCCTACCAGGAAGGATGAATAAGGTGGGAGCTCAAACAAAAGGTGTTTTCAGACATTAAAATTGCAGAGGGAAGTTTAGTCCAAACAGGTCCTCGGCGCTAGCCCACTAGCCATCCTGTGTGAGCACACATAAAGTTCGTCAGTCAGTGGACTCGAACTCAGATAGCCCTCCTTGTGGATTTCAAAGTCAGATTTGAGTGACTTCCTCTAAGGGTCAACACCTTAACACTGTTGGAACTGAGTATGGAATGCACAGGAGGGGCAGTATGCCACAAACAAATGTCACCTTTCTAAACCACCACCTGGCTATGCTCCGAAGGCCTGTGTGCAGTATAGGTGTCACCTCAGTGGGAGGTGACTTTCCTCTCTTCTCTCTTGCTTTCTGTGGACCTATGCCTTCCAGCTCCTGGGAAGGGTTTGGAGTTCTGCTCATTCACGCCTTCATGCTTCAGAGCACACTGCCTCTATGCCTTGAGCTCTGCTTGTCCTTCTAGTGATTTTCTATCCATCCCTGAAGAACACCATTGCCTGCCAGTCGATGCTATCCTCCTCTCTCCTCCAGNGAAATGCCTCCTCCTCTCCCTCCTCTCTGATGCTCTTCTTCGTCCTCTTCACCCTGCTACAGCCTCTGCACCACACCATCATAGTGCCAATGTTTTGTGGGGTAGCATGTGTTACCCCATAGGCCTGTTCTTGCTACNGAGCTACCTCAATCAACTTTATATTCCCAGTGTCATGTACAACGGATGTCAGCATAGTGAAGGAATGGGAGNAGTGAGCAGATGCATGAACAAATCAGCCAATGAATGGATAGCCAACTTCATCTTGAATCTCAGTGCTAGCAATGGGGGGCGGGCATCTTTGACATGCTCAATAGACCCTGATTTCATAGAAACAACTCAGTCTGAGCATAGAGTCTTCTATTCTGTGCTCACTTTTCTGATGAAATTTTAAGGAAAAATCATAAGGAAATCAGAAAGATTTCCTTATGAATTTTCCTTAAAATTTCATCAGAAAGATTTCCTTATAGGGAGATCTCCAATCTCTTTTCTGAATTATTTCCACTATCTAGTCCTACTGGTAAATGGCCAGCTGTCCCCACATCATCAGTATGGTCCCGAAATTGGACATTCCTATCAGACTTATCCTCCTCATGTCCAGCAGGTATAAAGTACACTGCTACATAAAGCAGAGGAGGACCTTACTCCTGGTCAGCATGTTGCTCAGAAAGCAACTGGGAAAACTAAAGGCCTTCACAGATGCTGTGATTATCTGGTATACCCAGAAAATNAGAGCCAGATCATGTGATCCCAGAGGGCTGACATGGATGGGCACATCGCCAAGCTCAAAGAGGCACTAAATGAATGAATGTTTCAGGGAAGACTTTGCAGAGGGAAGAAGGGGTGGCTCCACCTCATGAGAGTTATGAGGACATTCTGCAGGCTCCAAGATGCATCTCTATGAAAGGAGTTCCACCTCAGGCCAGATAAGAAGAAAGCTGATGGTCTTAAAAGTGAGGTCAGACACAGGAAGGGAGACAATTGCTCCAGACAAAAAGCCAGCCATGCTGGGAGGACAAAGCCAACTTATGAACAGACACAGTTGTCCAATTAGTCATCAGCAGGTTCCTGGAGGCCACTTAGAATGAGGAAGCCANTGAGGCTCACCTCTGTGCACCCAGAGTGAGCAGAGTGAGGGGGCATTCTGCAGGCAGGTGGCATCCAGAGCCTACTGGGCTGCACTAAGTACAATAGCAGTGGACATCAAGGGGCAAACTCACAGGGCCACGGGGAGCCCAGAGCTCTGCCTGGAACAGGGAAGCACCCACACTCTTAGGCCCTGGGAAGGGGGCATAGGTCTTTCCCACTGTGGCACACCTACCAGGGAGTCCTTGGTCCTTCAAACACAGAAACAGCCCATCCTCCACTGCATGTTTTGTGCTTGAGGGAAGCAATGCATTGTCACGGCCACATAAAAAGAGTGTCAACATGTGTCCTGGCAATCCAACAGTGAAACACACANAGCATAGTTGGAAATAGAAGAAAGTGCAGACCAGTTNCTAACATGACTTCAGAGCATCAAAGCCACTTCTANGAGACTTCATCTCCCTGATCACCCTGCCCCTCCATGGATGGCAGAGTTAGGAGCCCCACCCTAGCTCAGTTCAGTGGAGTCCTGTCTGTCCAGCAGTACCCAAATGTGCTCCTCACAATTGGATGAGGGTCCTATGAAGGGTCCTAGACACATGAGCCATCCTGATTTAAAGGGAACTGAACNTGAGGAATTGCTGTAGAACTTNTCATGGCCTCTATAGGCCACTATGGGACAGACGTTCACAGACAACACTGTAAACTATGCTATGTCCCCAACACTGACTTCTGAGAATGACAGAGAGCAGGGGAAGTTCTATTGTGAACACATGCATGGAGTTTCCTGTCTAGGNGTCTGCCCCTGAGTGAGGTGGCTTCCCTTCAGAGTGTGACACTCACAGTTGCCTGGGTCCTGGGTCAGGCTGGGTCAACCAGCAGGGTTGGATAGTACTCTAAAGTGGTTTGCAGTGGGTCAACAGGTAAAATGAAACACTGTCTGTGAGGAAGGGCTGGGACAGGAAACCTGCTTTCCTGGCCACCAGATATCCCTGTGATGTCATGACCACAGGTGACCACATTCAGAGGTGCAAAATGCTGGCGCGTCATCTTCCCCTCCCCCACCATCCTTCTCTACCCTCCATTCAGAAAACAAAAAATAGAGACTACCCATAATTCCACAGCTTACACATCATAAGTTAACAATGAATCTCACTTCTACTGACAACAATGTTTTTTTACATTTATGAGTCATGTGAAATTTATGTTTTTACACCAGCCAATGTATCAGAGACCTTGCCCTGATGAGATTATAGAACTGTCTCGTCCCTACAATCAATTTCATTCTCCACCACTGTAAAAATTATGACTTATTCCNNAGCCCCCACTGCTGANTATAAAAGGCTTTTGGTTCTTATCTCTTGATTTTTATTAGTTGTTAAAAATAAACACTCTAGAATTTGTATCTTCAGGTACCCACACTGACTTCCTAGAAAATTCCTAGAATGAGGATTACAGGAGTCACAGGGTAGGATATTTTTAATTTTAAAAGATATTGTCATATTAGTCTCCAAAACCGCTGAAACCATTTTACAGCCCCGCTAACACTCTAGAAGAATCCTGTTTAGCACATTTCCAGGACGGTTATTTGGGTATGGTGTCTCTTTTCCGCAACCAGACAGGAAACGCCTTGAAGGCATCAAGCATTGCTGATCCATCTCTGGGTAACTCATGTCCTTGGTGTTTCATCTCACTCACAGTACAAAGATGCATAAGGAATATTTTCTAGATGGATGTCAGTAAGAAATCATTAGACATCATTCAAGTGCCTGAGCTGAAACAATAACCCACAAGCAATAAACTAAGACCCAGTGTTATACAACATGACAAAGGCATACAATCATCAGTAAGAATAACTGTCGTAAATGGGCTGCAGATCAATGGCCAATTAATGGGCAATATATGTTTCACAGAAGGATGTACTGTCTTTAACAAATCATGCATTCAGACAACCCCCAAGTGGCAGGGACCACCAGGCATGGAGCCATGAATAGATCGGGAAGCCACTCACACACCAATGCGAGTTCCTGCAAGGCTTGGGAGGGAAGACACCTGTCAATAACAGCGATGAATTATTAATTCTCTGGTTATAGGATCTTAATTTACTGCTCAACTCCTCATAGGGAATCCATGCAGGAATGGCACTCCAGGCCCTGTGCCTCCTTTTCAGGAAACACCTGGACAGGGCAGCACAGTAGCTGGTTTCCAGCTCCCAGGGGGGACCTGGAAAAGGGAACCAAGGACAGGAATGAGAGAGGCCCTGCCTGCTGGAGATGAGGGATGAACCCCTGGTAACCTNCACATCATCTGTGAGAGTGACAGGAGTGAAGAGATACATCTTTAAGCAGTCAGTGAAAGTAACAAAATGGGAACCTTCTGCAACTCTGGACATACTCACTCAGTGTGATCCTGGAAAGTCACTTCTGTGGCTGGCACCATGCTTTGCCAGGCTCCTACTATCTGATTGCTAGGATTTCACAAGCCCTTCAGTGTTGTCTAATACCCAGACATACAGATCTCCCCTGGATGAGCCCCATCGTGTTCTATAGGACAGTTTGGCCACAGCACCANTTCTGCAGCAAAGGCAGAACAGGAAGTCCCTCCACTAAGAAGGAAGTTGAAGGGCTAGGGAGATGGCTCGGTCTATAACGTGATTGCTGTGCAAACATGTGTTTTGGATCACCAGTTATGATGTACAGAAAGTGGGCACNGCAATGTGCATCTGTAATCCCAGCACTGAGGAGGCAGAGACCAGAAGATCCTTGAAAATTCACTGGCCAATCTAGTTGAATAAGTAAACTACAGGTTCAGTTACCAAGTCCCTGTCTCAAAAAAAAAAAAAAAAGATGATGAATAATGGCTGAAAAGACACCCAATGTTGACCTCTGGCCTCCACACACCTGCTTATACATGTGACCATACCCACATGAACATATATACATGTCACACACACACACACACACACACACACACACACACACACACACACACCCCACAGAGAAGGAAGTTGAACACAGCTACACCATGAAAGTGGAGCCTAACTGCAACTTTACTGTCCCGCAGAAATATACTTGTAGACTTTCCTGCAAATGGACCACTTGGTCTTTAATCAAAAGGAAGAAGCATCTGAGCTCTCTCAAAACANGCAGAACCATCGTAGACGGCAACTTCATACACCACCTCGTGTCTTCCAGCTGCTTCTATTTGCCAGCTATCTCTCAAGCTCAGGTTTAAAAGGATCATCCTCCCTTCCTTGTCTTCTGGAATTAACCTGAATGCTAACTGCAGCGTGTTTTATCAGCTCTCTCCAAATCTAAAAGGCACCAAGCTTGGCCCCACAAGCATGTGTTGAACTTGGAGTCAATCCAGGCAGGCCTGCTTGATCCATGCGTGGATCTAAGTGGAGGTGGTTCAGCCAGAGAAGACCCCAGACCTAAAGTCTAAATAGAAATAATCTAAGATCAGAGAGAGGGTAGGAGAGCAGGGTCTCAGAGTGCAGGGGCTGCGCTTCTCCACTGGCTTGAGAATCTCACATAGGGTAGCTGAGGGTGGGGTGGTGNTGAGGACTGAGACGGATGCTACAGTTTCCACAGCTTCCCAGAAGCATGGGCAACTAGAGCAGAGTATGCCTCCATCAACTGGTTCTGGGCTTCCTTCTAAGTTCCTGTGGTCAGACATCAGAGCCCCTGCCAAAGAAGTCCTTCTGTAGAGGTTCCAGAGAATGGGAATGCTCACACATGCACACACTCATACACACCACATACATACACCTGCTGGTAGTACTCACAGCAAAAACCTATGTTGAAAACGTTGAACTAACAAATTAGATTTGTGTGTGTGCACATGCATATGTTTGCATGTGTGTGGGTGCCTGTGTGTGTGGGTGTGCATGTGTGTGTGTGTATGGAGGCCAGAGGTCAATTCTTCACTTTCCATCCATCTCATGTTTTGAGACAGTCACTAAACCCAAAGTTCACTGATTCATCTAAATGGCTCCTTCTGTCTCCCCGGGGCTAGGATTACAAGCATGTACTACCATGCTGACTTTTTATGTGGGTATTGGGGATTGAACTCAGGTCCTCATGTTTGCAAGCAAGCACTTTACCTATTGAGCCATCTCCCCAGCCCCTGGAAACCAGATTATTACAAGAGCAATTATATATTGGTCCAAAGGACTGCACTGTGTTGACTGTACAACTGTGCTCCTATAATATAAATGTTGACATCTAAGAGTGAACTCTGTGCTCAACAAGCTACTCACATGGGACAAGCCCTTTGGGTTCTGTGAACCTCCGTCAGGCCATCTGATGCTAAGTGAAACAGCATCATCCAGGATGAGGCAGAGGAGGCCATGCAGGAAACAGCCATGTCTCCAACCATTCAGTTGCATGGACTTTAATTTAGAAGAGTCCCGGTGGTGGTTCCCCTGCTTGTGGACGATGAACAACACTAGATTCACAAGGACAGACCTGGTTCCCCATGGTCTATCTTAACACATGCCTACAAGTGAAAACAGTTGTGAAGATAGTGGCTTCCCTCACAGTAGTGGCCATACAGTTACTGTCCATTTTAATGTTACATGCTGCTGCTGGCAGGTGACCCCTGGTCCATAGTGTGGGAAAGGCCATGTGCCCTGCTCTTAATAACTGTGAGCCTGCATGAGGAAAAATCAATGTAATGACCCATAAGAGGAATCTGCTCGTAAAGGAGGTCACTAAACACCTTGAGTTATTCTCTGGCTCTTAAGGAAAGAAAACCCCATAAAAACCTATGAGTAGGGCATAACCTCAGGCTCCATTAATGCATGGGACTCAGGGAGGTAAAATACCCATGGGCATCCATGCCANTANTTTCCTCCTTGTCTCCATCCATACCAACAGCCTTTGCTTGGGTGCAGCCTGCAGTAGCTAAGTGCCCATGCATCAGACACTTGCCTGAGAAACACCAGGGGCCAAACTATAGCCTGTCACCACCATCAAGCCCATTTGTTCTCAACAAATTGAAGACATTGTTGGAAAACAATTTATCCACAGCCCCAGATTTCCAGCGTCACTCTGGTGCCTTGAAGGCCCATTTCATCTTGGGTTGTTATTTGCTAACTGCGAATTCCAAGCCATGTGCAACTTGAAATTCGTGCAAATCTTGAATAAATGCAATTGAATGGTTGGAGACATGGTTATTTCCTGCATGGCCTCCTCTGCCTCATCCTGGATTGTGCTGTTTCACTTAGCATCAGATGGCCTGATGGGGGTTTGCAGAACCCAAAGGGCTTGTCCCATGTGAGGAGGACAGACATGCCTTTGTCAGCTCCCTCTTCAGTGGGGAATGGACATGGGGAAACTTTGTGAGTCAAAGGCTAGGATGAGCTATTATTTCACAGGCTTCAGAGATGATGGCCAAGTTTTCTTCCACAGTGCCTGGCTCAGGGACTGTAAGGCAACTAACTCAATGAATCCTACTTCCTAGGGCCTCAAGTATAATCTGTATCTCTCAGCAAGAGGGTATAACAGATGAGGAATGTTGCCAGGTCTTATGTAGTGTCACCAAGCCCATGCTATAGATACTCTGTTGGTTCTGCCACTGGGACCCTTGGTGCTTCTTTTAGGATGACATCATTCTACTCCTGAAGAGGTCTAAGGTAGCACTAGTCAGGAGATCCTGGAGGGGACAACTCCTTCAGCTCTTCTCCATGCCATACCAGCCCTGTNGGCCACTGCCAGAATGCTGACTACTTAAGGCTGACAAACTCAAGTATTAAGCACCTGAGAATACCTTCACATCCTCACTCTTCATTTGCTGAAAGCCTGAATGCATCATATCTCAAAGCAGATCTCAGGGTCTATTCACTGAGCTTAGAACCTAGCAAGCTGAGGATAAGGAGCGAGGTCAGTTGGCTAAGTTCTGCCATGTGTGCACAAGGACCTGACTTCAATCCCCAGAACCCAAATAAGAAAAATCCAAGGTATGTGGCATGCACTTGTAACCCTAGCACTGGAGAGCCCGAGACAGGCAGATCGCTGGGNCTTGTTGGCCAGCCAACCTAGCCTATTTGGCAAGTTCCAGGCCAGTGAGAGACTTGGTTTCCAAAAAACAAAAACAAAAAAACAGTAGAGAGTGTCTGGAGAATGACAGCCAAGGTTGGCCTCTGGCCTCTGCACATTTAAGAATGAATGCAGATAGACAGACAGACGGACAGACAGACAGACACACACACACACACACACACACAGAGAGAGAGAGAGAGAGAGAGAGAGAGAGAGAGAGAGAGAGAGAGAGAGAGAGAGCGCTCTTAAGCTCTGCATTTTCCTTAAAAAACAAAAATCTAACAGTGACCCTAAAAATCACAGACTGTTTGCCAGTGCGTTTTGTGTAACCAATTAGTCCCTTTTGTACTCTCCGTCCTGCTTTGGTTCGGGTAAGAGGGAACAGCATTTAAAATGAAGGCACTGTTTATTCACAAATCAAATAAGCTCCCGACAGCTGCCCCAGTGGCTTCCTCATTCAGTTAAATTAATGCCCACGGCCTCAGGGTGAACAGGCTTCTGGGGAGAATGTGGGCATTTATTTTCCGATCCCCATTTGGTGTTGGGTCTTTTAATGCCAGATTCTACTTAATGTACCCATGTTATGTTAAACTGTGTGCAAATTTATTCACCAACGACTTGACAGAATTCGTACTATTAAAGCCACGTAGGATTTACACTGGAAAAATAAAGTCTTTAGTCTACTCACAAGCAGTGGTAACCCACCCTACAACAGCGTAAGCCCAACCAGACCCGTCACACCCCTCAGAAACCAGCCCTCATTTCGTTTCCAATGACCACTGTGAGAAGGTCATTTACAAGCACTGCAGGCATTTTGTCCCCCACTCATGAAACCATTTCTATGAATCCTTGTATACATTTCTCATAAAACTGTTGCTCTTTCCAAGTATGTAGCCACTTGCCTTTCCAATATTTGCTTTTTCATCCCAGCTGAGGAGGAACAGACAGCTCTTAATAACATGTTATTGAGCTCAAGACACATCTTTCGGGCTGCATTCTCTAGAAGCCCAGAGCAACTAAGAGGCAATCTCAGTCCGAGGTGAGTTGTGATCAAAGCACAGCCTTGATTTCTTCAGAGTGGCTCTCTGTGATGTCAATCATTCTGCTTTTAACACATCTTAAGCCCAAGCATGGCAGAATTCTGAATGTAGCAGACACACGGAACCTCTCTGCTCCATATCTGACTCTCAACTTACCCCTTCACTGTGGACAATGAGAAGTCACTTCAACATGTTTAAGACGTCTGGTCCATCTCTTCTCTAACAACAGAGAGAATGTCACCAAAGAAAAGCTCCTACTCCGTGGTAAGGCCTGGCTATATAATCATAGAATTGTCTTGGCCGCTCCCTCACAGGCTGTAACAGCTATCCACCCATGGCTATGAAGACCATTTTGTGTGTTCCCGGAAGCTGCTTCTCACCAGGACAAGGTGATGGCTGTTAGTCTCTTGGCCCAAGAAATTCNGAAGCTCACTATGAGGCTGAAGGGTTTCTTGATGACAGAGGCACACTAATTTATGTGTTTATTATATAAGGGTGAACTTGTTGTCACGTGGGGTTCTGACCCTGCAGGTGTTGGTTCTCTTTCCACCATTCAGGTCCCCAGGAATCTAAATCAGGTCACCAGGCTTTGGCAGAAAGTACCTTTACCCACTGTACCGTCTCTTCAGCCCAAACCTGTGTCTTCTAAATACTGCCTGGGCTGTCTCCCTCTCCTCTTCTTTCCCCTCCCCCCCTCACTTCCTGCAGAGAAAAACATTCATGTTCACATCTCTTCAAGGCACCTCCAGCTACCAGCCATGACACACTCTACTGTCCCACCATGGGGGCAGAAAGAGGATCCTAACAACCCCTGAACCTCAGAACCCAACAGCAGTCCCTCAAACTGTACAGGAAGAGGATCCTAACAACCCCTGAACCTCAGGACCTGACAGCATCCCCTCACACTGTACAGGAAGAGGATCCTAACAACCCCTGAACCTCAGGACCCAACAGAGTCCCCTCAAACTGTACAGGAAGAGGATCCTAACAACCCCTGAA
>LZPO01076169.1:65023-77059 GCA_001675575.1 Neotoma lepida
ACAGAGTCCCCTCAAACTGTACAGGAAGAGGATCCTAACAACCCCTGAACCTCAGGACCCAACAGAGTCCCCTCAAACTGTACAGGAAGAGGATCTTAACAACCCCAAACTTCAGAATCCAACAGTGTCCCCTCAAACGGTATTTTTTAGCCTTTAAGGAGCAGCAGATTGCTGACTGCCTACAACTTTATTTTCCTCTGGCAAGAGACCCAAAGGTCTGCTAATCTGCCAACAGCTCCCCAAGGTTTCTCATATGAACACTTTGGCTACAAAACTGCTTCCAGGTTTGCACTTGACCTCCCCATCTCCACCACCACCATCTTAGTACCACCCACCACGGCAGGTGCTGTCTCACCAGGCTTTCCCTTGCCCCACTCATCTTTTCCTTCTTAGTCTGGCATGGCATTCTCACANACCTATGCCCATAGTCTCTCCCTGGCCAGGTGGGCAGAGATTGTCTCAACCCTCTGAACCATTCCCAGGGATTCAGCGCTGTGCTTGTTATAGAATGTCATCANAATCCTCAGTGATTTCATTTATAAAACCAGTTGTAGCCAAGTCCATTGCTTTTAATTCATGAGACTCTTATTTGGCATGATCATAACACAAAGGTCTTTGCCATACAGGACAATCCGGCAGCCTGAGCTTAAAACAGGGATTCCTGGGTTCCACCTTTAGGAAATCAGAAACAATCCACATTACCACATGTGATATTTACAATCCCCGTAAAACTAAAACTATGAAAATTGCAAACTTCATGTCCTTNGTAAAGCTCACTCTTGATACAGGACATTCTTAAGAAAGAGCCAATGATCTGGGGTGGGGAGATGGTTCAGCTGGTAAGAGCACTTCCTGTGCAAGCCTGGGGTTCTGAGTTTGCTTCCTCACAACCCCTGTAGGAGTCAAAAGTCCAACCAGGCATAGTGGTACATACCTGTGGTCCCAACTACTTGGAAGGCAGGAGGACTCAGCAGGAGGACCCTTTAAGTGCATCAATTGGAAACCTGGCTGGGTATCATAATGAGATTCCACCCCAAAATGAAAAAAAGAACCAATGGTCTAAACTTTACATTTTTTTATGTTTATTTTAGGTAAGACAGGTAAATATTAACAGTCATGTAACAATATTTGTTAAAGACCTACAAAGTCTAAGGCATTTTTCTGGGGAACTAGAAAGTGGCAGCGTTAACCACTGAGAACAGCACTCCCCGCCCACCTGGGAGAAGGGTAACTAGTGTGTCTTCCATGTGCTATCATCTAAAAAGTCTCAAAAGGAGACTGAGGCAAAAGAGGGAAAGAGGCTCTCAAAGCGGTCAAAATGCAAGTGTTGCCTACAAATGCACAAGCCCTTCTCACACCAGATGCCCTTCCAGGTCAGCTATTTCCTGTTGTTACACACCTGCTGTTACGTCACCTTTTAGTCCTACGCTTGCTCAACTTGCTCACCAGGCCTCAGAGGAAAGGGCATCCAAGCTCTGTTGACATAAATGCTCAAGTCCCCTTCAAGTCAACTATGGCCTTGGGGAGGGCGGAAGGGCTGGCCTGAGGAGTCTTTTAAGGTCCTCAGGGGGCTTCCCCTTCCTGCTGTCTGTCAGGCAGAGGCTGCTGCAAGGCTCAAGCTGAATCTTTCATGGGTCTGGCCTGCTGCTGGGTTGTTTTATTCATCATTACTTTTATTTGATCCAACTGTTTCTTGATGCAGTCCACATCCAGCATGGAGATTATATGCATACCAGATTTTCTTCCAAATATAAAACCCACAATGACTCCGCTATGTAAACAATCTCTCAGTACTTTGAATTGCTTCAATAGCTCCCCTTTGGATATTTAGATGTAGTTAAGTGTGTCCTACTCCTTGGGAATTGAGTAGTCTTGCTGTAGCAAGTCTGGTGAGCTGGACTCCTTCCTCTGGCTGTGCCTCCTAGCTTATGTTGACCACCCACTCATTGCCCTCACCACTACTGTGTCAGGCCTCCAACTGCAAGACACAGAACTAATTCCAAAGAGGATCACTGTCCCAGTGCGGCAAGGAAGAGGCAAACTCACCCAGCAATTCTGCCTTCCAAAGATGACTCTGCATCCTAAACTTTCAAATGTTAACAAAAGCCCCTACCCACAAAGGTGATTCTGATCACCGATCAACCAAAGAACTTCAAAGAACTCAGTGAAAGGTTAGAGAAGAAAGGCCTGGGGTTACCCACTGTGTGATGCTTAGCCTCTATCTTCACTGACAGGACAAATCCAAGGAGCCTTTACCTTTTATTGTGTAGCCTCTACTAGGCATATGGCATTGATGAGGAAAGCAGAGGTGAATCTCATCCTCTCCTGGATTCCACTCTTCACACTTGTCTCACTCCTGGCTTTTACGTTCTCAAAAGAGATGATTCAACATTCATTGCCTGGTTATGACTTGGGTCTTGTACCTACTCAAACAAACNCTGACTCCACATGCCTTCCTAAACACCTTTCCTTTAGACCAAACCAGAGAGAAGCTATGTGCTGTTGGGCGCTGAGTGAAGAAGCAGAAAACTCTGTGCCGAATCCTCTTCCAAGCATTTACTATGCAAAGCGCCCTGTTCAATGGTCTGATGGCAATTACCGCCACGCCCATCAGCGCTTAGGGAATTCTGATTTAAGGATTTTAAGAGGCTTAGAATTCCATCTTCCCATAGCCTCTNCTTCGTTCCACTCTGCTTTTAATAAAGTAAACAAAATAAATCATACTGTTTATGTAAATTTAAATCCAGTGATTAATAAAAATAGTCTCAGATAAGCAAGAAAGGACAAGCAGGGACAGACAAAGGGCCTCCCCTGAAAGCTGATGTCCTGGGTGGCTTTGATGTCAACAGCTGGTGGTTCCTTCTGTCTAAAAATCCTGCCAGAACTCAATGGAAATTTCCAGTGTACATAGGACACTTTCTTCCTGCTCACACACCCCAGCTGTGACTCCAAAGTCATCTTCAGAATGTTTTCAGGCTAATCTTCCTATGTTTGCTTGTGAAAACTGTCCATTACAAAACCATGTTGTTCTGACAGTCAGAGCCCGCATCCGATCTCCATGGACAGAGGCGCCCAATGAATCACAGGCTTCACTAATCCTTTAAGAGTGTCAGAGGTCCCCTGGGATGATCAGAATGAAAGCAAACCCTGCCCTGTATTATGCTATTTCCTACTAATCCTAGGAAAATGAATGTTAATTTATCATGAAAAAGGGTTAATTATGCATTTATTTCCGACGCAGGTACATGAGATCAGGCTCAGGAAAAAAATACTGAGTATAATTCTCTTTCAAATGAGGATTCCATTTTAAGCATTTTTATCAAGCAGACGCTAAACTCAAGCAACTGCGCAGAAGAAAGAGTGGCTGGGTAATGACAAGTCTCAACTATAATTTTAATTAACCTTCTGATCCTGCTTAAATATATTTTGCCTTGTAAAAATCTGTAATAACATCTATTTCAATCTCCTCTGCTATTAGTTATTAAATTGAAAATGGATGCCTAGACTGATTTGGCAAAGATATTCAAGAAATTTTTCTTTATTCTCTCTAGTTTATTAAAGTAATAATTTGTAGCATAAAATTTCTCTGATTAAGTAATTTAGTGTAATTAAATCACCAGATTTATTAGGCTTCCTGGAGCAGCACACACAGCTGGAATGATGGGGACTGTCAGATGTGGAACCCTGAAAGCATTCTCTCAAATTCCTCTGCTGCTCAGACCAGGGGTCCACGGTTTCACTAGCCCTCTTCCCACAGTCCGAGGTTTGGAAGGTCCTTGCCTCCTGACTCACTCACACTCAGAAGGGCCTGTGTGCTGGGGTGAGCATCAACTCAGCAGACAGGCAGAGCAAGGCAAGAGGTATGACCAACAGGAGGCACATGGGTCATGACCCAGCTCAGAACTTCCCTTCCTTTGGGGACCCGCTTAGCCCCCCAAGTACTCTGTTCTAAATGTTTCCCCTGGGCACACTGAAGCCTTGTCCACCCTGAGCCCTGAGGACTCCTTGGAAGACCAGAGCAGGTTGAACACCCTTGTGATCCAATCTTTAAAGTTCTGCAGCAGGAGGGGCAAGAGCGGAGTTACTTCCCAGGAAGTGTGTGATCCTTAGCCCTGCTACCTTGTTCTCTCAAGACAGTGCACACACTAGGAGTCAAAGGTCAACTCTGGAACTCAGCAAGCATCCCCTGCCTGTGTATGCTGGCAGCCTAGGAGCTGTCCCCAGTGAAATGGTGTGATTGAACGTCTACTCTCAACACACGGAGACTCTTCTGAGGAGGGAACCCAAAGCCCAGAGTTACCGGGAGGTGAGCCGGGATGGGGTGCTCCACTGGCAGACAGCATACAAAGGCTTGCTCTTTAGAGGAGTGGAACTAGTGGCCCTCTTTAAGGAAGAATGTACTGGAGATAGAAGGTGCTGAGGGTCAAAAGAGGGACCAGGGTGAAGGCAGGAGACCTGGAGGACTTGGCATGCAAAAGAAATTCAAATGGGTCAGGCTGGCTTGGAGTATAGAGAAGGCTTCAGAATCAGCAGGACCCCCGTCCAAAAANCAGGACTATATACAGGGCTATATATACAGGCCCAGGGTGGGGACCCTTCTGGGCAGTCACTACCTGAGGGTCTCAGTGCCATAGGGCTAGCTGGCTGAAACTGACCCACAGACTATACTGACTAAACTACACCTTGACTGTGGTGGNCTCAAGGAGATGGGGCTATGCAAAGGCACACTGGGTGTCAAGAGCCCTCTTGAGAGCTGTGAGGTGTGGAGACATAAATCTGCCGTGAAGATGCCCTTAGTGAGCCAGGAGCAGCGCCTCGCATGCACTGACCTTGAAGGAGGCACTGTTCATCGGAGTGTATAAATTTTCCACTTGCATAACAAACATTTGTTATGTGTGTCTGGTATCAAATACAAATATTTGTGTTTGGAACTCGAAACTGCTACAAGCTCGGCTTCTTTCATCACTGTAAAACGTTCCCATTATGCACAATTCGATCGTGTGTCTGCTAAAGCAGCCCTGGGTATGGAGCCCACCTCAGCTGTAGGCACGTCCTTCACCTGGATGCTGGGCTCATCCTGCCTGAGACACCTGNCTTGGGGGTGTATGTAGAGGATTGGTGAGTGTCTTCTCACCCAGGGCAACCTTTCCTGGTGGACTCTGCCTCTGGCATAAGACACACCTCATATTTTAACAAGCATTTGCTGCTAAGTGAACCTACTGCTTCCACACAAATGCCTTCCCAATGACTGCTTCTTCCTCTAAGTGCCAGAGGTTAGACCATAACCCGCATGGACTTTGGAAAGTCCTGAATCCTCAGTCGGGCACAAAGCCTGCCTGACAACATAACACAGCACTGCTCAGCAGCCTTCCGAACTTCAGACAGCTCTCTGCCACACACCTGTCTAGTCTGCACTGAACAAGTTCGTTTCTTCCAGGTGTGTAGGAAAAACAAAAACAAAGACCGGCTAGTGGCCAGATCTGCCAATCCTGATCTTTCTGACAAATTAGGCTTCTCCACTCCCACCCCCCAACAAAAAAAGTGCTTTGCTGTTTCTTTCCAAACCCTTTGCCCTTGCAAGCTCAAGTCTGAGTCCAGTATGTTTTGGATCTATATAATTTTACCGTGGGACCAAGGCAGCTCTTCATAGTCAGCTGTATCTCTATTTCAGAAAGGAGTGCTAAGTGAATTCTAAGGAACAAAATGAGCTAATTCTGTGAATCTTCCAACTAGTCTTTTCCCNGCATTCTTTTCCTTAATAACCTATAAATTTTAGTCATGTGATCCATTCTTCAGTGTCTGGGGCAGTAACTCCCGCTTGAAAATCAATAGTCTGCCTACTTTAAGACTTCAGCGTATGTGAGGCCACAGAGGCTTGCTTTTATAAAACTCCATAATGACCCGAAACAGATTTGATTCCAGAAATCAGAATTCTCACACTAATAGGTTTTCACTGGAGAAGGCTCTCCTAGCGGAGAACAGACTACCAAATGGGTTAGATTTTTCAATTTTATACCTTAGTCCCTAAGCGGTGACTTCTCAGTGGAGCGGTCAGATGATATACTACCAGGATTACTGAAGCCTCTAGTCACAGTTGTGAATTATTAATTTAAAAGGTTATACACCAGTGCTAATATAAATTATCTTTAAAAACTATCTAGATGGGTAACATTTTAATAAGCTTTAAAACACAATTTCCCTCTCTCAATACTGAAAGCAAAATATAATACATAATGGATCCAAGCAAGCGGTGGATTTACTGTGCTTTTTTTTTTTTCCTTAAAAGATTTGCATGCCATTCCCCATACAGATGACAAAGACCGGAGCCTGCCTGCGAATGCCCTGCCTTAATCAATTTAGGGCAGCAGGTGCTCAGTCCCAGCCTAGGACACAAAATGAAATCTCACTCAGGCACACCCTGTGTCCAGGGCCCTCTTAGGAAACCTGTGCTTCACCTGAGTCCATCATAGGGTTCAAGAAGCAAGATATGCTCAGGCCCTGAGGGAAACAAATAAAATATCAACATTGGGCTTGCCTACAGAAATGTCATCTTCCCCCAGGTTAATAGCATTTGTTGCATGCCTGCTGCAGAAGACATCCCGGGCCTCATCCTCAACATGGAGCCACAGCTCTGGGAAAGAGGAGAACTTGGAGGAAATCTGTGACTTCTTAGCTGTCTAACCACGTGCCAGCTCCCAAAGATGGCTTGACATTTATCAGGAAGCCTGTGCAAGCGGGAGCTCAGCAGGCTGCCTTCCNCCAAGGACAGAAGAAGGGAAAAACACAATGTTGGATTACCATGCATAGATCATTAAAGGGCGAGATTAATGTCGGTTGATTTTATTCTCACTACTATCATCCCCGGGACCTTCACCTAGGATTTCATTACTGGATTTGCTTCCTGAACGAAATTCAAAGTTTCAAAAAATAAGTGAAGGTAGCTGGCCTAGACCTCTACCTTCCTTGGGGGGGAGGGGGGTCCCTTTGTTTGGCACCACTGGACCCTGAGGACTCTTTCAGTCCCACCTCTCACCAGGAGGCTGCTCCATCACCATGGTTACAAGATATAAACGTCATTATGGTAATAAAGAAAACAGAATCTGGCCAGCTGCACCGCTTTTCAAAATCCAGGAGGAAATGGAAGTCCTGTTGCACTTGCTCTTTTTTTTGTTTTGTTTTTTTTAAATGGGCACTGCCTTATTTTCCAGTGGGGCTTTGCCCATTTCAGCCTTTTGGTGGCCTGAATGGTACGGCAAAGAGCACGTCCATGTGTGAAATGGGATGCCCAGCTGGGTACCAAGGGTCTCACCTTTCATTTTTTTCTAAGTAGATGTTAGTTTTGTCTTGAGTGTTTATTTAAAAATTTAAAATATGGACCACTAATGTCTCGTGCAGACAGTTGTCACCACAAATAGCCCAGCAAACACATTAGTATTTTTTTTCAAAGATGTCAAAAAAAATCTTTATAAGAAAAATAAAATAAAACAAACCAAACTGAAACACAAGAACATATGTGTTCTTTTACAGCCAGAGAACTGTAAATGATTTTTTTCCATAGACATAGGTCAATCTACAAATATTTGCTTAAAAATGACCATTAGCCAGGCCTCTAAAGTAGTAGGTGACATTGTTAGGCACTGGGAGGATGGGACAGACTTGGCTGCAGAGCTAGCACTTGAGTCTGAAAGGAATTCGTATATCACTGTCACCTGTTTTTACCTTCCTCCCTAGTTGCCCCCGCTCAAAACCCTTCCTTCCTCTTTCCTTCTTCCTGTCCATTCTTGCAATCATTCATGTCCAGTCATATTGGAAGCACACTGAACCTTGCACTAGACTTACAAATCCAACACCCATTGATAGGCCTGAGAGAGTTCCAGGACAGAGAAGCAGAAAAGTTAAGGGATTGTCCTNCAGTGTGGCAACTGAGGTCACAGGAAAAAAACAGAAGACTTTANGATAAACTGGTTCCCACCAAGGACACAGGAGACAGACGCCACAGACAGCAGGAACAAAGGTACAGGGGCTGGGATGTTTCTGGAAGGTTCAGGGATGGATACAAAGTCTGGTGTCTCTAGAATATAGAGGATTCAGCAGAAGATGAGACCGGAGATAAGGGGAAGGCCTAATATCACAGGCTCTGATGAGACAGTGAGGAGCCACCTGGGGTCCTTTGTCTAGACAATTACAGGAACCCATCCAGGAGTTAGGAAGGTCTGGGACTCTGGTGTTGCATGGAGACAGAAGTCGGGAGACAGAGCATGTGTGGTTCACTGGAATATGTATACAATGTCTAGGCAAACTAATGAGATCCTGAACCAAAAGGAATTATACCAAAACCATATTGACATTTATACCAAAAGAGTTCAAGGTCACAAGGAGAGCAGAAGGGGAAAGGCCTGGAGTGCAGAGCCTGGGGAGGCCAGAGAGAAGTGAAGAAGCAGAAACACTCCCTGCCTCTGGGAGAGTGCTATGTCACCACTGGCAGTTGACAGAGAGGGAACTGAAGCCACACAAGTGCAGAGAGTACACAGAAGGGTGATGGGGGACATTGAGTGTTCAGTATCATTCTTCACAGGACATGGGTATCACAGGGAGGTCATAATGGGGAGGGGGATGAAGTACAACTAAAATAAAATCTAACAACACACAAAAAGACAAAACAGTAAACTTACCTCCANAATATCTGAGTGCAGTCCTAGTAACAATTAAAGGCCACCTCCACCCACACATACCTCCACATGTCCTCTCCCACATCTGCATGCTGGAGTAATCTCAGAATAAAACCAAATGTTGCTAACCTGAGCCAGAAAGGAATATGCCACAGAATGGCATCTGTCAATGAGCCCAAGCTCATGGCAGAAGCCAGGTCAGGAGCAGAGAGAGCATATAAACCCCTATTCTGTCACAGCCACTGACAATGGGTCAAACAGCACCATCTCTGCACTTTGGAAATCTGACTTGGGCTTCTCTTTGCAAGTNTTCACATATAAAATGCATACTCTCAAAAGCGTAGGGCCGGTCTGCTGGCTGCTTACCTGAGGTCTGAAATGCATGCAGATTGTGTTTGAACTTAAGCTTCTTCACAGCTGGTAAAAATAGTTACCTTATAAACTATTTGTTTCAGGAACCCCAAACACAGGGACCTTATCTGTGTCAGGAGACCTTCCTTGGTCAGTCCAGCCCCTAAGAACATGCCGCCCTCCCCAACTCCTACAGTATGCCGTCTTGTACTGGTAACTGCCTATACTTTCAGATTATTCTTATTTGTTGCTTGGCTGCTTCGGGCACGTAATTCAGCAGTTTAAGGAAGGGATCCAAAGTTGCAAAATTGGGTGCAAAAGACAGACTCAAATCTAATGAATCACTGCAGTGTTCTAAAGAGATGGAAATTGGGTGTCCTGGAGACATGGGGGGTGTGCTGGAGACCCAGAGGAGGGCAGTTCTACCTCTCACTGACTGAGGCACCTGTGGTGCTTTGTGTGTTTCCAGCCTCATGGATTAAAACAAGAGAACTGTTCTTGCAAGACAGCAAACAGCACCCTGCAGAGCGAGCGCTCACTCTCCAGGTCTCCGAAGGGCCCCAGACTGACTGGTCATCCTTCCCTGGTCACTGAAAGGGGAATCTCTGCCCATCCTTTGGGATCCTGTTTTCCTCCCTGCTCATTAGTGCACAGGGAAAGGTGTCCTGGTAGCTTGTGGCATGAAGTACCCTGAGCAGAGGGAAGCGGCACATCGTCCAGGTGAGAAGACCATGTGCAGCCCAAATCTAACCAAACGGCCCCACTCTTCAATCTAACCAATCTCCAAGTACCAAACGGCCCCACTCTCCAGATCTGGCTTAACGCATCAAGCACACATTGAGCAAAAACCTAAGAACCTCACAGATATTAGAACTCCCTGTGAAAACTCTCTAGGGTTAAGCCTCTTCATCACCACTGTAGCAATGAGGACACTGAGACACAGAGATGAAGTGGCCAGCCCAAGGCTGCATGACTAGTTAGTGGTTGGGTCAGGATTTGAACCTAGGTAGAATTTCTGTTCCTCACCACTTATCCTATCCTTCCCTTTTCTCAGTCAGAACCCTGAGCTGGGTACTGGACACAGGAGACAAAGCGACCTTTTGGATAAGTGGTCTGAGAGCAAGGACTATGGCTTGGGTCTGGATAGATGGAGTTTGGATAAGCTCAGAAGCCTAGNAAAAGCCACCTTGTCCCACCCAAAANAGTCTAAAAGGCTGCTAAGGGTGCAGAAGGGAGCAGACACCATACACACAGATGCACATTTTACGCCCCCAGAAAGGCAACAGACTCTGGAGTTCTCGAGGTCCAGAGGTCACCATGTGCTCTGACCCCTAGAGATGGTACAAGCAAGATGTCACCCACCAAGCAGACCACATAAAGGAAATACTCTGTTTCCTCACTGGGAGTTTGTAACTCTGGCAATACACACTTCGTCAAATGAATTAGATCCCTTAATGATCATTACTCCAATCCATGCTAGTCAGCAAGTATTTCTTTGCAAACAAATATGTGATTAATTCAGACAACATCTTTTTGACTCAAAGATTTTAAAGTGCCTGGCTGAGGTGAACACTCAGGAAAAAAAATATCAGTTCTGAAGGAAAATTCATACATAGTTCAATTTACAATATTGTTATAAGACTCTGCAGCATAAATTCCAGCACACTGGACAGAAAAGCTATTTGTGTAGCATGTGGGGACATAAATAAAAGCCAAATACTTAAGACTGTCCTCACAAATAAAAGGNTTTCTTTTTTGAATCTGTGCTCTATGACATGTATTCTAAGAAAGTTGGGTCGTGTGATAAACACCATGACTCGAAGGTCTTCATCAATATCGAGTCTCATTCTCATTATTCAGTTTCCAAATAAAGAGCAGTAATAAGACCGTCACAGACAACAGAATGATGTAATTAAGGGAATATACCAGCCTCAATCAATAATCAGTCATGACAAGCTTTGTCACCAACGTCTTAGCTCTTCTGGTAATAAGACTAATAATCTCACCATGTTTTCCTGCTTNTCCTTCGGCCCATGGGCATCACTGACCCCTCTCTCCACCTTCCTATGCTCCACCTGGCCCCTCTCCATGGTGTCTGTGGCAGAAGTTCCTTGAAAGATCCCAACCTTCCACTGAACCTTTCTAATTTTGTTTTGTTACTAAAAAATGTGAAACTGTTACCATACTGGAACATGGGATTTGGAGTGAGCTGAATCTCTGTTCCTAGGCTCTTACTTGGGTCCAGAGAAAGCTACTTCTTATCCCCTTAAGGTGAGAGTCGTGCTTCTGCACTGATATTTCTGTTTGGTTTTGAATTCTGTGTTGGAACCACCAAGATGACAAGCTTTTGTTTCAGTGAGAAATGACCTCTCTCTGGACTTCTGTATCCTGCCCCATCAGCACCTCCTCAATGTCCTCTCTAGACACCTCTTGAAATTGCCATCTACAGTCTCTTCTTCTAGAAAGTATCTTTGTCCCATTTCTGACTAGTTTTTATAGAGCCATCATTTTATCCAGGAGGGGTCATGGGTTCAGAAGCCCAATCTAGCGCCTCATTCTGACTCACTATGTAGAGCTCCTGCTCCTCACTCCTCCATAAATAATGCGTTTCCTGGTACAGTGGATTCTGATGATGCTCTTGAGGTGGGCGACAGTAATGAACTGAAATAAACCTGCTGGACTCCGTTTCTGAGGACCTACGAAAAAAGACATTATTATCCCTATGTCTGTACGAATTTATCCTTGTGTCTGTAGGAACAGTACATTTGCTGTGTGGGAGGTGCTGCTATCTCTTGCTGAGTAACAGAGAGCGGAGAACACAGGTAGGAATGGTTTGCAAGCAGTTATATGTGTGAAAATGAGAAGGCCAATCAAGACGGTGGATAAAGGCATACTGCCCTGCCTCTGCAAGACAGTGGGCAAAGGCATACTGCCCTGCCTCTGCAAGACAGAGGGCAAAGGCATACTGCCCTGCCTCTGCAAGACAGTGGGCAAAGGCATACTGCCCTGCCTCTGC